>OX459063.1:9531074-9763365 GCA_949775005.1 Orthosia gothica
AAAAAAAAAAACCACTTCCAAATAAAAACACTACAGAGTGAAAAATAACTTTAATTTCGGCAGTCGCTTTCAAAAAACGAAGAAAGGAACACCGATTTTCGAAATTGAGTTATTTTTCACTCTGTAGTGTTTTTATTTGGAAGTGGTTTTTTTTTTTTTAAATCAATTACATATCTAAACACTATAACTTCAGTGAGATTATAAGATTGTGGTAACTAATACATTTCTCTTCACAATGTTATTGTTTAATTAATCCGATTAAAATCAACTTTGCCTAGTATTCGATTAAACTCTGAATTACTAATAGTCTCGTCAAATCAAATTGGCCTCAAGCGAGCTTATATTCCACCATTGCAAACGCGAGCTTTAAAATTTTATTTCTCCATCTTTGACAGAAAACGGGCAAGCGTGTATGCAACATTATCTAACTTAAATTACTGTTGGGTATTTTAAAATAACTTCTGAAAGTAATATCTTAAGTTTGAATAAAAAGATCTGGCGGTAATGTTACATTTTCTTCTTCGTCTTTATCGTTTAGATTCGCTTGGGAAAAGACAATAAGTTCAGGTAATGGAAACTGGAAGCGTAGGTTGCAAATAAATACTGTAAATAATGAAGTAAGTTCTACTGTTTGTTTTCTTGTCCTTGAGCAAAGTTTGTTTCGATCTGTCGCTTACTCTTTTATTTAGATACAAAAAAACAGATCTCATACTACCCACGCGACGTATTCCACATTCGGCACCCGTTTTAACTACTACAGTACTCCGTTAGTCTCTACCGTTTATGATTCTAAGCCCACAAAAAAGAAAAAAAGGAAGTTACATAAAAAGAAGAAAAAAAAAGAACGAGAAAAAAATAAAATAAAGAAAAAATAAAGTAAGAAAGAAAAAAAGAGAAAAAAAAGAAAAGAGAAAAAGAAAGAAGAAAAGAGAAAGAAAGAAAAAAAGAAGAGAAAAAGTTATAAAATTCTATTCTATTCTATTTTTATCATGTTATTAAACTCTTTACTGATTTTAATCGCGTTTGTTATTTTGTAAACACAAAAAAAATGGCCCATCACTAATACCTACCTATTGGACCGTACGTGCCGAATGTGAAATAAAATTGTTATATTAAATAATAAATCATTCCGCTTACGGCACTTGCGAAAAATATTGATGGGTGCCTTATGTGGAATACCTCAAGAGCCATTAACTCAGGTGCCGTTAAAACGGGTGCCTAATGTGGAATACGTCCCTACGCGGTTTTGAACTTTTCTTGGAAGTAGATGATTCAAGAAAACGTGGGATGAACACTGAATCTTACTTATCTTTATTTAAGTACATGCATTTAAACATCACTCATCACAAAATTGCCATCAAGAAAACACATTACGGAAGTCTAGAGGTCTTAAATCTTTTTAATGTGACCTATTTTCTCCAAAATGCGCCGCGTATTCCGTTCATAATATCTGCTAACGCCACATACATATTGCACCAGTAACTCAACTATGTTTTTGAAGCATCTTAGAATTTTCATATCATTACCGGCGCTCCCTGCATTCGCGACGAACCGGAAAATTAATTCAAATTCTCCATCGCGAGCTATTTATCCGTTTAATTTGAGTGGCGAGCTTCTCACTACCCTCCTCTGTAATAAATTGCGGCATTATCTGATAGTAATTAGTGTTGTTTTTCTTGTTTGCTGCGTTGTGACGTAAGGATGTCGTTTATCATTCTTTTGTTCGCTTCTTCTCGGTGAAAGGGTTTTGTTTAAAATTATGTTTCTTGTGGTGGATTTTGTGCATTCTCGTATTAACCCTATTCAATAGACTATGCTGTCAATGTCAAATTATAGGTACCTATTTGCTACCTATTTACTTTAAGGCCTGAATCACATGTATTAGCATCAACTGAAAATAGCACATCACTCTCATTTTCGATGCGTAAGTAAGCACACATCACCACACACACAACACACCACACAAACACACCACATCATCTACATCTTTGTATTAAAATGCGAATCGGTACTGTTAAATGTTATTTTATTTTGACCTTAATATCTGCAGATTATAACAGATTCGGCCCTACATTTACTCCAAACTTAATCAAGCTTTCAGAACCAGGATTAGTTTCCGTTTTTGGATGTACAACGATTTCGGTCTTATTCTTGGGTCAGAGCCGGAATCGAGGCTCTATTCTTACGTCTTAATAATAACGGATGAGGTCTTTCTTCACCTGTGGTCATCTGTACTCATAGCATTCATCATCATCATCATCATCTATCTTCCGGCCCTTGTCCCATGTTACTTGGGGTCGGCGCAACAAGTTTTCTTCTTCCATTCCGTCCTGTTCCCCCATCATCCATCACTGACTCCCTTTTTTTTCATGTCACTCCTCACACGGTTCATCCATCTTTTCTTTGGCCTTCCTTTCCCTCTCCATCCATCCACATTTATATTCATAACTCTTTTAGTAACATGCGTTTCATCCCATGTACTCATAGCATTCATTGTTCTCAATAAAATTTCTCGCTCAGATTTTACAAACCATTTTGCTTTGTCTATTTCCCTTAACACTTGACAACGTTTAATAACGACACGATGTAAATTAGTCAAGCCGTCAATGTGTCCGCAATAAAACGAGTTTGATTGAGAAACAGGCACTTACGACGCTTCCTCTTTCATTAATTATGAAGTGTCTCGTACGGTGGAAGATGTTTCAACGATAACAGCGTTTCCACGCCAGCGTTTTATTGCTTGTCTGTTTGAATTTTAATATCAATTACTGTAACGTAACGTGTATGGTTCGCTAAGTTATTTAACCGTCTCTCCATTTGCGTATTGCCATGCCTGACAGAAGGTTTAACTGCCCTACTTAGCCCTAAAGGGGTTTCCTGGTTTAAAGCCGCAGCAAGCTTCACTGAAAAAGAATTAAATCTAGGGCTCATTAGTAAGAGAAACTCTACAATTGAAATGATTCGTCATTAGGGTTTTTATCCGACTGCCGAAGGAGGGTAATGTGTTTATCAGTCTATGTATGTAAGTATGAATGTATGTTTGTTCCTATATGGCGTTCTAGAGACCAAATGCGTTGGCTGATTTTGATGATTCTTACGTCAATCGATTCGTTTTAACCCTGCGAGTGTCACATACAAATTGAAAATACAAAATGGCGGATTTTGGGCGCCATATTGTGGGGGTCCAAATTATTTTTCTCTTCCAAACCCATAGTGCGGGGTATCAAAATAAAGGGCTTTATGAGGTGATTTCAAAAATATACAACACTTATAAGTTTAAATGTACCTAATAAAAAAAAATAAAAAAAATATTAATAAATAAAGTTAAAAAAAAAACCCGACTGCTTAAAAGCGAACTAAAAAGACGTAAACAAGAAGAAAATCATGCTGTGCAGGCGGAGAATAAACCAAATTCTGGTCAGCCAGCCCGCGAATATGTATCCTCCGACTGCACAGCATGATTTTCTTCTTGTTTACGTCTTTTTAGTTCGCTTTTTAATCAGTCTGTTTTTTTTTTAACTTTTTTTATTATACCCTTTTTATGGTTTCGTACTCAAAGGGTAAAAACGGGACCCTATTACTAAGACTTCGCTGTCCGTCTGTCTTTCTGTCTGCTTGTCCGTCTGTCACCAGGCTGTATATCATGAACCGTGATAGCTAGACAGTTGAAATTTTCACAGATGATGTATTTCTGTTGCCGTTATAACAACACATACTAAAAACAGATTAAAATGAATATTTGAGTGGGGCTCCCATACAACAAACGTGTTTTTTGAGATAATGGTACGGACACCTTCGTGCGTGAGTCCGACTCGCACTTGGCCGGTTTTTTAGTCAGTTCTGATATAATATTCTGTCTGAATGAAATCTGTGCAGTAAAATCCTTAAAATAGATCCTTAAATACATTGAGGCAAAGTCCGTATTTAGGCCGTTTAATTTTAAGTCCAAGCCAACTTAAAAGGAGAAAAGAGGTCACACATCACAGCTTGGCTAAATAAGGACAAAGAGACGTCGTGTGGTCACAACTAGTGACTATTCACTTTGTGGCTTATGTTTGTAAACCAAAATGATTTTATTATGAGTTTTTTGAGTCGGCTTACGTCAGAATAAGACTTAACACATGATTTATCTATACTATATCTATACTTTAATATTATAAAGCTGAAGAGTTTGTTTGTTTGTTTGAACGCGCTAATCTCAGGAAGTATTGGTTGGAATTGAAAAAATCTTTTTGTGTTGGATAGTCCATTTATCGAGGAAGGCTATAGGCTATATAACATCACGCTGCGACCAATAGGAGCTGAGCATAAATGAAAAGTGTTGCAAAAACGGGCAAAAATATTCCTTTTTGAGAGCTTCCATTGCGTGCGCTGAATCATGTATGTGGGGTAGGTAGAGTAGGATAGGTAGGGTAGGGTAGGGTAGTGTAGAGTAGGTTAGGGTAGGGTAGGGTAGGGTAGGGTAGTGTAGGGTAGTGTAGGGTAGTGTAGGGTCGGGTAGGGTAGGGTAGTGTATGGTAGGGTAGGGTAGGGTAGTGTAGGGTAGGGTAGTGTAGGGTAGGGTAGGGTAGTGTAGGGTAGGGTAGGTAGGGTAGATAAATGTTTGGTCTTTTTATGGCAAAACAAAGTTTGCTGGGTCAGCTAGTAATATTATAAAGCTGAAGAGTTTGTTTTCTTATTTGTTTGAACGCGCTAATCTCAGGAAAAACTGGTTGCAATTGAAAAAATATTTTTGTGTTGGATAGTCCATTTATCGAGGAAGGTTATAGGCTGTATAACATCATGCTACGACCAAAAGGAGCGGAGCATAAATGAAAAATGTTGCAAAAACGGGCAAAAATATTCCTTTTTGAGAGCTCCCGTTGCGTGCGCTCCGTAAACGGTTTAAGTTACGCAACAATAATGTATGTAGGGTAGGTAGGGTAAATGGGTACGTCGGTAGCCACTTAACGGGAGCGACCTGAATGCGTTATTTTAGGGTTTTTCTTTTAGAATGGGTGGTTAAATGTATCTGAACGAAGGTATTAACTCCATGATTTGTAATCTCTGAAAAATATTCACATAGGTATGTGTTTACTTTATAATCAAAACCACCCTTGTTTGCATTGGTACATTTTCATATAGTGTGCTAGTGCGCAACCGCTTTGGAGTTGCACTACGCATAGTTGAATAACCTTTTATACCTGGGGAAATCCTCATGGGGATTCTCGGCCCGACTTGAGAAGGGTTATGTCGGACATCCATTGAAATTTAGAGGTATTGCTTGAAGTACCCTTGGGATGGGGTTCGGGAAATGCGCACATATTGATAGCCTAAAAGTTAACTGCATCTTCCAAAGACGTATTTTAACCTTGGCCGTGACCGAGGTGATTAAATACGAGTGTATTATCTTTGTTATTGAAATAAATTTGTATTCATTGACAAGCGTTCATACCTCATACATCGATTCAAAATAAATGATAAAATTATTTATTAAAAATCTTTTTTTAAAACAAGCTTTTTTGGTATTCTTCTAAGCAAACCCTTTCATTTGATACCCATATCATGGCAGTGTACAAAAAAAATAACTAGTCCGCCATCTTGGCCGTCCGCCATATTGGATTTAGAATGACGTCACTTAGCTAACCATGCATTGTCACCCAAACTAAACGTGTATGCAAAATTTCATCTTAATCGGCTGAGGATAACTGCTTTAAAATTCAGTTGCAAGATTTGACCGGAACACACTTATTTACATAGTATAAAACAAAGTCGCTTCCCGCTGTCTGTCTGTCCCTATGTATGTATATATATGTTTTATGCAATTTAACGACATACCAACTTATTTAATTGTATCAGTTTTGAACTGTAATACTTATTTTTGTATTTTGAGACTAGTTTTTTGATTACCTACTCGTTTACTTAATTAATTAATGTTTGCATGCCTAATCTGGTAGATTGTACAGGGATCACAATTGTTTTTTTTTATACCTTATACCTACATTTTATGAACCTACAATCTGTGCGAATAAAATAAACTTTACTTTACTTTACTATGCTTAGATCTTTAAAACTACGCAACGGATTTTGATGCGGTTTTTTTTTAATAGATAGTGATTCAAGAGGAAGGTTTATAAGTATAAAACACGCGGGCGAAGCCGCTAGCAGAAGCTAGTACTACATATTGCAAGTTTATTTAACTTGCAATGTATGTATGTAAGTGTGCTTAAAAAAGTTTAAAACTTGTAAAAACAGGAAAATTTTGCTAGAAAAATCGTCTAAGCATCTTTAATCTCTTGTGTGTCATACACAGACATGGTGTTGTTGATTTGTTCCGGTCGGATCCCCTCGATCTGATCCCCTGCTGGTTTTTTTTTTTAATATTTCCTTTCTGATCCACTACAAACTTTGACATTCCGGTCTGATCCCCTTACTCTTTTTGACAGGCAAGTACAGTCAAGAGAAAACAGTTGTTTATGTTACACATGAGATGACAGACGCAAACAAAACTGTTTAGCTACAAAGTTATTATCCAATCAGCCGTGAGCTGAAGCAAATTGTTTTATACTCACCATGTTTTCGTGTCGCGATAATATGAGCTGGGTTATCAATGATGTCAGCTTTTGTGGTATAATTTTATCGTGTTTTTCATGAGTCATCCGACGTTTTTTCCATTGTAGGGGAAGTAGTTTCTTTATGCATGTGTGCATGTTGTATTTGTGTGTAGGTTCCCGCAGGCTTATTATGTATCTTTTGCAAGAGCAAAACGATAGCGATTTTGGCGCAATCTTTGCTCTTCAATACAAAAGTTTTAGAGTTGTTCCCGGTTTTTTTTTTAAATAAGTTTATTTGACAAACAGTGAGCGATTAGCAAACGATTGTGTAGGACCTGCCATACCTACACTGCAGGTAATTACGACTTTTGTGACATGAAGCGTTTGATCGCTATCGTTTTGCTCTTGCAAAAGATACGTTATAAGCCTGCCGTTTTATTTTGGCCATAGACATAGACAAGTTTGGAATGCATGCAACTGCAAAAGCCTTTAGATTATCATCAACAACAACGGCTAAAAGAAAATTCATGAATGCATGTATTTATTTTCAATGTACTCAACGTAATTGCTTTTGGCACATGCAAATTCGCGGCATATTCACATGCCACCGTCTCATCGGCGGCGTTTCAACGCGAGCTCAGTTGGGACACGCCGAGCCACCGGGGCGCCGCCCCGTGACGTCATCGCCTCGCCCGTTGCCCATTCGGCCCTTAATATAGGGTAAACACGACCCTCATGTCATGTTTACCTCGCATACCCTGACGTGTGCCACTATTTGACAGCTACCGTTGATTTCAGAACCTCATTTAACTTTATTTTCCGCGAACTGCGATGCCATGATGTCACTGTGTGGATTGACGAATATTAAATCCTGATTTGGATAGACGAAGCTGAGGAAGGTTAACTACGAGTCTGCTAGCCTTTGCGATGACTCGCCTACACCGCTTCTAATGTTATTTAAGGTCTGGTCATCAACATGGAAGATCATTAAATCTACCATATTGGTTTATGGGCAGACGTGGTAACAGAAAATGAGATCAATTTATTACTCGCGCTGTTTGATTATTGTGGATCTCGTGGCTAAATAATAAAGAAAGAAAGAAAACAAGGAAGAAAAAATATTTATTTGTGACCCGCACAGGAGACACGAGAAATATGCATATAATAAAACAATAATAAAAAATTAAAACCCCGTGCGAGACCAAAAAGGCTCCTATCTCAGCATATGCAGCGATATCCAAAAAAATAAAATAACTTTGCGCTGATATTCTGATAGGATGTTATTTTATGTTATGGGGGTTTGGTTTCCGCACTTAGTCCTTCAGCTGGACCATTGTGCGTGTAGATAGGATGTTGATGCCACGGACACACTTACGGAAACGCAAAATACTTAACTAATAAAATAAAAAAAATATATAAATAACAAACAAAATAGAACAGCCGCAAGGGTCGATCTTGAAGGTTAAGCAACGCTTGCCGAGGTCGGTCCGCGGATGGGTGACCATTTTCAACATAACGCACCTTCGGTAGAACAAGGGCACAATTGTCAAAAATTGCAAAAATTCTAATTCTTGTTAACTATACGCCTAAAAAGGATATAGTATATAGTTTATATCATGCAAAGAAGAAGTTTTTCTTCTTTGCATGATATAAACTATATACTATATCCTTTTTAGGCGTATAGTTAACAAGAATTAATTAGAATTTTTGCAATTTTTGACAATTGTGCCCTTGTTCTACCGAAGGTACGATAACTTGTTTCCTCCGTGCCTCGGAAAGCACGTTAAGCCGTTGGTTCCGGCTGTCCTGATCCTTGACAGTCGTTACGGGTAGTCAGAAGCTTGAGATCTGACACCAGTCTTGACAAGGGGTATAGTGTTACTCAGTTACTGGGTTGTCGAGGTCAGATAGGCAGTCGCTTCATGTAAAACGCTGGTACTCAGCTGAATCCGGTAAGACTGGAAGCCGACCCCAACAACAATTGGGAAAAGGCTATTTGATTATCGAACAAATTTTTTTGCCCAATTTCCATTTATACTTGGTTTTTGAAGTACCCTCATTTCGCTTTTATACTTGGTTTATAAACGCCCGGTCTGCATATTCTTGGAAAACACTAAAAGCTAACAAAATTGTGCACTCGCAAGTTTTATAAGCGAAAGCAAACTTCTACTTTCCGGAATTTCTTTATACTGTACTGAATTTTCAAACTAACCATTTTAAGTCTTCCCGTGTACCCGGCAATTGGGTGAATTTTGTAGGTAACTTTTAATAAAGAGCTATACAACGTCCCCGTAATAAAAGATCACGAAGTTTTCCAGTTAAAGGCTCGTCTCCGAGGAATGTCTTTTTCTTTTTGTCACGGCATACAAACATTTGTATGCGGATCTTTTACTGAAAACTTATCCTATTACAAGTTTCGTAAGTTCTGTCGGAATCATTATCATAACCATTGTCACTATGCTGTTGCACTAGGATAGGATTGGATAGATGGACCCTTTTTACGCTCTTAGACTCTCATTTGGTCCGTTGTGCGTGAAGGCCTCCTCTCTGTGAGAGGGAATGGGCCGTAATCCACCACGCGGGCCTAGTGCATTTTGGTAGAGGTCACATGTCTTCGAATTTTTGGTTCTAAGACATGCCGGTTTCCTCACGATGTTTTCCTTCACCGTTTTCGAGAGCAGTGGTGATTAAATCATTTACACAAAGTAAAGCTTTGGTTCGAACCGACGACCTACAACTTGTAAGTCGCGGCCGTTACCACTGCGCCACCACTGCCTTTGCACTATCTCGTTCCTCGCTGGAGAGATTTTGAAGAAAATCTTTATAACTTTATTATCCCTTTTAATCTGTTTAGACTTTGGTATTGACAGCTGAAATATTGATAACGGGTAGAAAAGTTAAATTGCCTAACTTTTAAATTAAGATTTTGAATTATAAGTCCTTTGATCTTGTTTTTAAAGCCGTTTAAAAGGTTTTGAGTAAGTGTAATTTGAAGAAATCAAGATAACAAATTACAAAGAAAATTAATCGAAAATATGATTTCGCATTCTAAATTCTAATAACTTTGGTTAGACAAAGAACTTGTGATTTCTGCGGCTGACATATTTGGTAGAGAAGCAAATTGTTTTGTCTCTATTCAACTTTATAAATAACTAGCTGTCCAATGCGGCTTCGCTCCCTTCTATTGGCTAACTACCCTACATACATGATATTTGCGTAACTTAAACCGTTTACGCAGCGTACGCAACGGAAGCTCTCAAAAAGGATTTTTCTTGCCCGTTTCTGCAACATTTTTCATTTATGCTCCGCTCCTATTGATCTTAGCGTGACGTTATATAGACTATAACCTTCCTCGATAAATGGACCATCCAACACAAAAAGATTGTTTCAATTCCAACCAGTAGTTCCTGAGATTAGCGCGTTTAAACAAACAAACTCTTCAGCTTTATAATATTAAGTATAGATATTATATAGTATAGATTTTAAAATTTCTGGAAGAGTAGCTTTTGCTCTCAAGACTGTGTGAGTGAGCTCAAAAAGAGTAAGTTCAGTATGCAATGGCGAATATATAAAATAACTACTTACGTCAGTCACCCGCCTACCTGTATCCAAGTTGACAATTTACAATTCATAACGCTAGTAGAAAACGAATCAACGTATGGGATTGACACATCTGAACGTTATGTCACGTTGTCAGGAAAAACACATAGAAGGCGTTAACGATTGTGGAAAAAGATTCGATATGAAACTTTTGTTACTTGGCTAGAGGGGAGAGGAGGGACTATCTAGTTCAATCCAGCCTGCGAAATGCTGAGCTAATTCAAAATAGACAAAGTAGAGTGCTTACCGAACTGATGCTAGAATCCACCATCGACGCCCTGAGCCGAGTTTCGTACCCCACAGGGCTAGCATTCAGCGTGGTCGCTTAGGTTTAGAGATTAATGCCCTGGCTGGAGGCTTGGATAATCCAACGTGGAGACTAATCCAAGTTGGATTAGTCTCCACAGGATGGGCTATCCTGTTCAGCAGATTTACGACGTATTAAAAAAAAACTACTTACTAGATATCGTTCAAACCAATTTTCGGTGGAAGTTTACATAAATGTACATCATTTATGTAAACTTTTTTTTCTTTAGTTTTATTGATGAAAAAAGAAAAATGAGTTTCAGTTCTAAGTATGGGGAACCCCCAAAATTCATTGTTTTTTTTCTATTTTTGTGTGAAAATCTCTTATTTTTGAAGGGGGGGCACACATTTTACCACTTTGGAAGTGTCTCTCGCGCAAACTGTTCGGTTTAGAAAAAAAATATATCAGAAACCTCAATATCATTTTTGAAGACCTATCCATAGATACCCCACACGTATGGGTTTGAAGAAAAAAGAAAAATGAGTTTCAGTTCTAAGTATGGGGAACCCCCAAAATTCATTTTTTTTTTCTATTTTTGTGTGAAAATCTTAATGCGGTTCACAGAATACATCTACTTACTAAGTTTCAACAGCATAGTTATTATAGTTTCGGAAAAAAAGTGGCTGTGACATACGGACGGACAGACAGACATGACGAATCCATAAGGGTTCCGTTTTTTTGCCATTTGGCTACGGAACCCTAAAAATGTCTTCGTTTCTTTGAAAATTGTCAAAAAGGAAGCAAAAGATGTTATCAGATTAACCGAAAACGAGTAGCGCACTAAACGTTACGGTTGACGCTTACGCAAGCCACGGGTCATGATCATTAGAAAGTTGCCTTTTATACTTTTTGTGCTCTATTGTCTCTTACTTAACGCAACTAAAACCTTTTTTATTATTACATTATTACGATTTCAATTTCTACAAAAGGATGGCTAATAGTTTGCGGTCAGCTGATGGTAATATCTTCTGACGTGGCCATTGTGGTTTTGGAATCGTATGATAGGACAAAGTCCACCTTTAAGAGGAAATGCGGTCGCAGACATCCGACTGAATATCCTAAGTAAAAGTCATAATTCGAGGTTTGACTCTCGCCTATTTCCTCCTTTAATATTGGACCAATTTAAAAGATATTCCATGAACTGAAACAGGAAGATATATACTGTGCCCTTAGAGCATTTAACCTACTGTGCCCCTATGTTTTCGTTTTTATTTTTTTACTAGCTGTGTCCCACGCGGCTTCGCTCCCGTCAACTGGCTACCCTACATACATGATTGTTGCGTAACTTAAACCGTTTACGCAGCGCACGCAACGGAAGCTCTCAAAAAGGAATAATTTTGCCCGTTTTTGCAACATTTTTCATTTATGCGCCGCTCCTATTGGTCATAGCGTGATGTTATATAGCATATAACCTTCCTCGATAAATGGACAATCCATCACAAAAAGAACTTTTCAATTCCAACCAGTAGTGCCTGAGATTACCGCGTATAAAAAAACAAACAAACTCTTCAGCTTTATAATATTAGTAAAGATTATTATTTATTTATTTAAACTTCATGCACAAAGGTACAATGGCGGACTTAATGCCTTATAATAGGCATTCTCTACTATGAGTTAACCAAGGGTGGCGAAGAGAAAACATATCAGGTGCATTGTTTGTTTTTGTTTTGTATTTTTTTTTGTTTCTGTTTGATAATTCATTATATTTTTGGAGCACCCTCAAAAAATGCGCAAAATTGTGCTCAGAGAGAAAAACACAGAAGCACAACATATATATTTTTTTATTCAATTTCTGGAATATCTTTTAAATTTATCCAATACTGGACCAGGAAATAGGAGACATCCAAACCTCGAATGATAAGTTTTTACTAAGTAAATTCAATCGGGGCTCTCTGCTCGTATTTCCTCTTAATAACGTTAAGATGTCTATAAAAATACGCTTGCAATTCTCTCTTTATTCAATACATGATTTCATAAAACTAATATCTATCGGCAAATAGAAAATGAATCCCAACAAATGCTCTGTACTTACCTCGAAGAATATTGAACTAAAATCTTTCCCTCAGAGAGATTACTGAAAGCCTTACCGAGTAGGTACATAGCAACACGATAGTAACTATACAAGAAGAATGGCTGTTGTTAGCATATTAATCCTCTGCATCACTCGTGAAATAACTTCGGATATAACCTTAAAACTTTTTAATACTCTCCAAGCAACGTAACAAAACTGAAGCACAACAAAGATTTCTTAAGACAGAAATGGATGGCTTCCAAACAATTCAGGTATGCGGTGTCCTGAATGGATGAAAGTTTTTAAAAGCATCATGGAGAGCTGCAAGTGAAATGAATGTAGAGGAGAGCTCGTGGCTAAATAATAACAGCCGCATGGGTCAATCTTTAAGGTTAAGCAACGCTTAACGAGGTCGGTCCGTGGTTCGGTGACCATTTCAACACAGCGAGATTCCTCCGTGCCTCCGAAAACACGTTAAGCCGTTGGTCCCGGCTGTCATTAGAAGATCTTTGACAGTTGTTACGGGTAGTCAGAAGCTTGAGAGCTGACACCAGTCTTGCCAAGAGGTATCGTGTTACCTAGTTACTGGGTTGTGGAGGTCAGATAGGCAGTCGCTCCATGTAAAACACTGGTACTCAGCTGAATCCGGTTAGACTGGAAGCCGACCCCAACATAATTAGGAAAACGCTAGGCCGAAATTGGTCCCATTTTTATTTGGTGAAGATCTGATGAAGAACTTCGAAGATATACAACAGAATTCTTCAATAAATATTGCCGTTATTTTTTATAGATAATAAGTGGGTACTTCAACATAATGAAATGTGTATCATACTGTCGAAATAGGTTATCTCTTGTCTCCCATAGCTCAAAATTTCACTCAGTGAAAATCTTTTCGTTGGGACTTCAATGTTATCTTCAAAAGCCTCCACTACATCATTCACCTGCCTATATACCAACCGCTATTAGGTACCTCCAAGATGCCAGACATGATAATCTTCAGGAGGAGCAATATCGCCCGTATTATCACTGTGTAACTTTACAGAAACGACGGCTTAACACTTGAAGGGGAGACCATATTACTCTGCCCCGATATTTCCGACTACCCGCAAATTGGATACACCCTCTTTTTAACCGACTTTCCAAAAAGGAGGGGGTTCTATGTTCGACTTTATGTTTTTTTTTTTTTTTTTTTGTTTTTTTTTTGTTTTTGTGTATGTTCACCGATATCTCCGTCAATTGTGGACCGATTTTGAATTTTTTTTTTTTGTTTGGAAGAGTATGTTTTGAAATTGGTCCCATTTTAATTTGAAGAAGGTCTGATCAAGAACTTCGGAGATATACAACAGAACTCTTCAATAAATAACGGCAACACTCTCGGGATTGCTGCAATTGCATGTCTGTTTATTGTTTATACCATTTCATAACATAACATCACGCCAGTACGCTCTAAAGGGGTACGCAGATCTCTCATTTCACCGGTTATTTTCAAGTTTCATGTTATTTGGGTAATCTATTCGGCGTTATAGGGACCTTATGAAACAACTTGCGTATCTATAAGATAGGCAAAACTAAAAAGGGAAAAATAAAAAACTTTTTTGCAAAAAAATACTACCGACTTCCAAATGAAAAACTACAAAGTGAAAAATAACTTAACTCTTGGAAGTCGGTGTCCATATAAAAAAAAAATGGTACCTACGTAAGACACCGACTTCCAAGAGTTAAGTTATTTTTCACTTTGTAGTTTTTCATTTGGAAGTCGGTAGTATTTTTTTGCAAAAAAGTTTTTTATTCATACATCAGCTTTCGTTGCGCTCCTGAAATCGTTGCAATATTTTCACCCTTGAAGGGTTGTTTTTTTTTAATTGAATCAATCTTGCAAGTCTCGTCTGGATTTTCTTTCATTTTTAGAGTTCCGTACCCAAAATGTAAAAACTGGGCCCTATTACTGAGACGCCGCGGTCCGTCTGTCTGTCTGTCACCAGGCGGTGTCTCATGAACCACGGTTCGAACTCACTAGCTATCACGATAGCTAGACCGTTGAAATTTTAACACATGATGTATTTCTATTGTCGCTATAACAACAAATACTAAAAAAACAATAAAATAAATTTTTAAGTGCCCATCCAAAAAACGTGATGTTTTAGCCGTTTTTTGCAATAATGGTACGGAACCCTTCGTGCACGAATCCGACTCGCCCTTGGCCGGTTTTTTTTACAGAAATACCTTAGCATACACGGTGAAGGATTAAAACACGTTACCATGCAAGATTGTATTACATAGTTAGTCTTGCAAAAGAAATAGGTACCTACAATTTCATTTCGTCCATGTGGTTGAACCCTTTCCCAAAAGGACATGAATCCACCTATACTAAATTCAATTTGTTCCCTCTTACACGTTTGTCCTGTTTTATTTTCCCTTTGGTTGCGATTCCATCTCCTTACAACAATAAATCTAATTTGCAAAGATTTTCCTGTCCCTAATTTTGTTTTCAATCATGTTACTCTTTTGCACGATTTCTACCAAACGGGCCACGTCGGGGCGCGCCGGACCGCATTTCACACTGTGCTAAAGGAAATTCAGGCTTCTGTACAAAAGTTAAGTTTCATGTTTGCATGGCAATTATACTGCTTGGAACTCGGTTAGATCCGCGCGTATGCCGCGTAAGCCGGTCGGCTGCGCTCGGACGCCGCGGCAGCCGATCGGCTCCTCGCGTACGCGAATGGCGGCGCTCGGCTGTCGTCGCGTCCGGTCGGCTACCGCCGCACTCACTCCTGTGTTGTCGACGGCCGTCATAGACTGACGTCATTTATTTATTTATTTATTGTTTTTCGTACAAAATGAATATGGATACAGGTGAAAAGCTTATCTGTTTATTTGAAAAAAACACTGACTGCGACACGAAAGCACTAGTCGCTGAGAGCTGCATGCGCGCGCAAGCTCGCGCATCCGCTGCGACGCGCCGCTCTGCGCTCCTGCGTCGCCCGGTTGGTGGGAATCGTACATATAAGTATAGATACTCTTGTTTTCACGATTAGTAATATTCTGGAAGCACTAATGTATAGTTGTGATGTTTTGACCTTTGGCTTATTGGACATACCAACCTGTATAGGTTCCAATTTAGTTGAAACTGAGTGCGTCATCGATTTTCTGTCGGATTAAAATGTCGCTACTATTTGTAGCACTATCGTACGTATCACTGTTGTAGCTGTCGTTAATAAATGTCGCCTGTTCCAATTGTTTTACATTCACTGTACTGTCACGAGTATAAGATTCTGCTGGCATTCAAGCAATTAATATACGCTCGATAAGCTTTGACGTGTCTCTAGCGCTTGATTGAAAGACATTCTATCGTATTCCATCTGAAGAATCTATATTTATAACCAACACGATTCACATAGATGTAGATATTATATGGACCTCATTTTATTGCTTGACTGAATATGTAATAAAAGTGATATGTACGGTTTCTACAACCGTTGGACTTACTACTTAGATTTAGAGGCTATTCGAATCTATAATGTTGATCATAGAGGTAATGGGTCCGTGTTTAGTACTACCCAAACTCAAGTTGAATCTGAAAGGTATACCTTCAGAGGGTCGTAGAAATAAAATTTTATGTTACTACTACGTACATTTTATTTCGCCATTCGACTAATCCTGCTCGGCAAACATGGAGTTTGAGACATAAAACGGGTTTAATTGCCATGAAATCAAAAGATTATGCTTTATGTAACGTGAATAATTACGGGATTGGATTTTCGAGTTATTACTGGAATAGCTTTGGGTAAACATTTTTTGACGGTTCTCTGTTTTGCAGAGGTATGTCGGTAGATAAGTCCGATGTAAGTACCGGAAAAAATTTAACCCTTTTGAAATTGAAAACCCGGCTTACAGGTTGAAATTTAAAAATACGCTACAAAAGTTGTTGAGGTTTTTTTTTTGGTAAGCATTTTTTTACTGGAATACATGTAACGTCGCAGAATAAATACTAGTACTGTACTTCAGTAGTAGAATATACATAGACAGTCTTTATTTAGGCACATAAATAATAGTTTTTTAGAACATATGTTTAAAACAATCTTCTCAGACAAAGTTCTTAGAATAGCTAATGAAATAACAACATTCTTTGAATGCGCACAATGCCGAGAAAATTGTTTTTCCTTTCGATTCATTCTCCTACGGCTATTCCAAGAATTCAGAGCAAAAGTTTCTAGAATCAGTTTTCTTTACTTTGTGGAATACATTATAATTTATAATCGACGGCTTTTTACAAATTAAGTAACTACAGCTTCGCAAACCAATTTTCTCTTCTAAGGAATATGCCAAGACTAAGATTTATTTGAAAGTATTTGACTACATTTCCAAGATCTATTAGAATTATAGGTAGTTGCTAGTTTCCTCTAGTAAGAATAAGTATAAGTTCTAGCCAATCCCACGAACATATTTCTGCCAAGAAAATGAGGAATTATTTCTCTGAGCCCGACAAATAGGCAGTTGGGATGGCTTCCACCTGAGATGTATAGCAACAATAACTTTGAGTTAGTTGCTGGGCGTACAATATTCTCCTTGTCGTTAGCAGACTAGACCTCACAAAAGACGTAATTTGAAAGGCAGTTTCTCCGAAGAAAATCAACCTAATGGTATATAGTAAGTATTTTCTTTGAAACAAGCTTTTTGAACTGAAAAGTACTTAATATAATATCTCTTTTCAATACAAATCCAATGAGCTCAATATACGACGTTTGTTTTTCGTTGTTCCTTTGAGCTCTGCTTATAATAGCTCTGAACTGTTGATTTTGTATTGAGCTGGATGCATTAAGAAAAAACCGGCCAAGTGCGAGTCGGACTCGCGCACGAAGGGTTCCGTACTTGGTAAATTGCGGTTTACGATTTATGTCGTATTAAAAAAAAACTACTGACTAGATCTCGTTCAAACCAATTTTCGCTGGCAGTTTACATAGTAATGTACATCATATATTTTTTTCAGTTTTTTATTATCTTATTTTAGAAGTTACAGGGGGGGACACACATTTTACCACTTTGGAAGAGTCTCTCGCGTAAACTATGCAGTTTAGAAAAAATATATATAAGAAACCTCTATATCATTTTTGAAGACCTATCCATAGATACCCCACACGTATGGGTTTGACGAAAAAAAAATTTTAGTTTTAGTTTCAAGTATGGGAACCCCCAAAATTTATTGTTTTATTTTTATTTTTGCGTGAAAATCTTAATGCGGTTCACAGAATACATCTACTTACCAAGTTTCAACAGCATAGTTCTTATAGTTTCGGAAAAAAGTGGCTGTGACATACGGACGGACAGACAGACAGACAGACAGACAGACATGACGAATCTATAAGGGTTCCGTTTTTTGCCATTTGGCTACGGAACCCTAAAAAGGGCCTTTATCAGTGGTGATATCGACATACAATCGGCGTAACCTTTCATGACTGACCAATCATTACAAGGAGAACTGTTAATAGGTTAATAATCCGAATAGGAAAGGTAAAGGCAGAATTTATAAATAATATCACGTTTTATGAATAGCTTAACTATACAGCCTTAAATATTTTATTATCAAAGTTGAAAAAAATTTCTAACGCGGGCGTAAAGAAAATAGATATCAAAGCTAAATCTGCAGCGATAACAAAGTTACACGTTCAAAAACCAGTTTAATAGGCTTTTCTGTCGATTAAGCAAAGTTATAGTGGCCATTTATCCGCAGAACACTGATTTTAGCACTATCATAAATATCATGATGAGCCCGCAGTTTGTAGTACTTATTCAGTTCCCCTGGTTCCCCAAGCTCGTTCAAAGTAGAACTTCCATGTTATAGAAGTTGAAGTTATGGTAGAATCGTTCACGTTGAGTTCTGTTGTGTTGATTTATAATTTTAATTGTTTGCTATGTTGGAGCGAGTTGGAAAATACGTCTACAGTTAGCAAAGTACTTTAAACGTTGTTCAGAAACTGCACCTTTGCCAAGGTAGTTTATTGGGAGTATTCCCGTTAGAGCACCTATTTTTTGGGCACCTACGCATTGAGCACCAAAGGTATTCCCATTTGAGCACCGATCAATATTTTAACGTGGTATTAAAACGGGAACAAAAAATAAAATTTGACTTTATTCCCCATTGAGCACCTACGGTGCGGTAGCATCTAGTGATGGGGTGGGGACATAATATCACGCTTGTATTCCCCAAATGGTTAAGCAGGGGTACATAATATGGAGAAGGAGGAGGCGGAACGCGTGAGGGAGACGCAATTGAGGTTGTGTTGAAAAAACAAACCAACCTCCTTCAAGTTGAACACACGAAATGAAGTTTGTACTGTCTTGTCATGTGAGCTCTAAACAAAATGGTAGAAATCTAAATAAAGGTGTCTCACGTGTGTAAACTTTACCGCCAACATGAAACGTTTCATTACGACAGAACTCCATTTTACGTCTGCACTTAAATTATCCCTGAATCCTTGCTAAGCTTAGCTGACGCCGTTCAACCAAGTCGTCGTCATAAAACCCTTCAGAAACTGCTTGAGTTGCAGATTTGTCTTGAGTTTTTTCACGGGCGGTGTCTTGTGGTCCCGCTCCCGTCGTATCCATATTATGAGTAAGCATTTGGATTGTTGCCAAGGAATGTTATTTTATAGCAAACATTGCAGAGCCTTCCGGCGTCCTGCTGCCGCGGACTCCGCTTCGACATACACTCGCCATTATTGCGCTCGTTGATATGCCCGTGGTTTATTTGACTGCGAGCCAATTCTCAAACGTACCGAGCTGTTCGAAGACATCCCAGGAAATTGCGCGAGAACGAACATTGAGGAGGTATTGACTCTTTTTACCGACTTGAACATTGTAGAAGACACCGCCCACAATTTTATTGTTCATTTAAACTTCTTGCTTACCATCGTCTTCTTTTCTGGCTTAAGTAATAACTTAGACGTCTCGCGGCTCCTGGACTACAAGAATTGCTTGTAAAACGGGCGAAACTGTCTCGGTTGCATGCAAAGTTAGACAGGACTTAGTTAGTTTCAGCACTGATGTAAAGGACTTGAGCTTGCACATCGATAATACCCTTAACTGGCGTACTCAAGTCGCTAGTGTGAGTCGGAAGGTCACTGGAACGCTGCGGGCTCTGTATCGTATGAAAAACTTATTACCATCGAACACGAAGGCAATGCTTGTGCAGTCCCTAATTTTTCCTATCATCGATTATGGTGACGTGTGCTACTATGACCTGAATGCAGATCTTCTCAACAAACTTGACCGTCTTCTAAATTACTGCATTCGATTCGTTTTCAATTTGCGTAAATATGATCATGTCTCTGCGCATCGATCGCTTCTAAAGTGGTTGCCTATACGCCAGCGCAGAGAGCAAAGGGCACTAACTACGTTGTTCTCATTTCTCGCCTCTTCTAATTCCCCTAGTTATCTGGCCCCTCACTTTAACTACATTTGCGCCAACCACAATAAAAATCTACGGTCATCCCATAACCGCCTTCTTCAATGTCCCACTCACCGCACTGACTTTATTCACTGTTCTTTCTTCGTTCAGTCTATTTCTCTGTGGAATGCGCTCCCCCAGGAAATCAGGATGGCAACCAACCGGTTAACCTTCAAAGTTAAAGTTCGCGAGCACATTCGCAAGAAGTTGGCAGTAGTATCGTCACAACGCTAATATTTCTCAATTATTAATCTAATATTACTAATGTTTAAGTATATCTATATATTTAGTTTATTCTTTTGAGTATAATTTTCTTGATTATATTGTATTTATAGTTGTATATATTTTTTGCATGAACCTGATTCGTTTAATTGTCAATGTTGCACCTACCACTAGTTGTCTCTGCATCACATCATTTAAATATCCCCAATTACAATTTAGCATCATTTTTCTGTAGAAAAGAAAGTAAACGAGGTGGGGCTTGTATTTTAATTAAAAATGGCCACCAATGGAGAGATGTGCCACAAATAGCTCAGCTATCATTAACTGGTATAGTTGAATGTTGTGGTGTGGAACTCATTAAATATAATGTTATCATTCTATGTGTCTACAGAGTACCGAAACTGAACAACCTAAGAGTATTTTATGAAACAATAGAAAGAATATTGAGGTCCATTTGTAAAAAAAAGTATGACCATATTATAATAGCGGGAGACTTTAATATAGACGTAATGAAAAAGAATAGCGTTGTGTTGGAATTCGAGTGTCTGTTGCTAAATTTCAATCTTAAATTAGCGTTACACCAACCTACTAGACTTCAAAGCCATACATGCATAGATAATTTCGCACATAATTTTAAAACTAAATGTAAAACTGACGTTATTGAATTTGCTCTATCAGATCACACAGCGCAAATTATGAAATGCCCGGTAAAAAAACCTGTATTTTAAAATATTGGCGCGTAAAACGACGGGATTTGAGTCTAGAGAATATGGTTAGGTTTAAGGATTGTTTGAAACAATTGACTTTTTCAGAAATTTATGAAACAAATGATTCAAATATCGCATTTGACATTTTTATTGACATATTTAAACTTTTTTATGACCTTTGTTTCCCATATATGCTGACAACTATAAATGTTACAAAAAAAACAAAATGGATTTCAAACGGGATTAAACTATGCAGCAAAAAGAAACGACAATTGCTCTGGCGTTTCAGATTAAAACCAAATATTACGAATAAGAAAAATTATATTAACTACACAAAAAGATTTAAAAAGGTAATGAAATTGACTCGACGTGCTCAAAATAATTACTCAATTAAAACTTCTACAAATAAATCCAAAACGACATGGAACATAATAAATAAATCAAAACCTTCTTTACCTAAAGAATCCATTAGTCATATAAATGTAAATGACAAAATAATAAATGACCCTCTTGAAATCGCTAATGCATTTAACAATTTTTTCATAGAAAAAATACAACCAATTCAGGGCGCGGGAAATAACGTAACCGCAAATGTGATAAAACGGAAAGACTCAATCTTTGTTGCGCCCAGTATACCTACAGACATAATAAATATTGTGAAAGGTCTAAAATCTACAAATAGTACAGGTTACGACGGTATTTCTACTAAGGTGGTAAAGTATGTTTCTGAGACAATTTGTACACATATAAGCCACCTTATAAATTTATCTATATATTCAGGTGTTTATCCGGATGCTCTAAAAGTATCTGTAGTAAAACCATTATTTAAGAAAAACAGTAGAGAGCACATGGCTAACTACAGACCAATTGCCTTAATCTCAATATTATCTAAAATTTTTGAAAAATATATTTATAAAGAATTCTATTCATATTTTGAAAACAAACATATATTTAGTAACGAGCAAAAGGGGTTTAGGCAAAATAGGTCCACAAATCTGGCAATTTACGAGTTTTTACATACCGTCATAAATAATATGGACAAGAGAATCCCGGTATGCGCTATTTATTGCGATATGACGCAAGCTTTTGACTACGTTGATCATAGCGTACTATTACAGAAACTAGAAGCCTATGGCATAAGAGGAAACATACTGCACCTTATTGAATCATACCTGACTAATAGAAAGCAATACACAGAAATAACTAGAATTAATATTAAAACGAAGAGAGAAGAAATTTACAGGTCAAACGAACGCACACCTATGTATGGTGTTCCCCAAGGTAGCGTAATGGCAGTTTTGCTTTTTATTATTTACATTAATGACCTGCCTAGTGCAACTGACCACCCCATGACACTCTTTGCCGACGACAGTACAATGACTATAGCATGCAATAATAATGACATATATGAAAATGACATAAATCAATCTTTGACATCAATAATATCATGGTTAGATAGAAACAACCTTAAAATAAATTTAGATAAGACAACCATTATGCATTTTAGGCAGCGAGTCCAGGCGGTAAATGACATTAAAGCTATGTACAATGACACATTACTTAAGAAAGTTGACAACACAAAATTTTTGGGAATTATGATAGACGCAAAGTTGGACTGGAAGGAAAACATCGAATACTTAAGTAAAAGGCTGAGCTCCTCTGCGTATGCCTTATATAAACTTGCCCCAGAACTTAACACAGAGGCATTGGTAACTGCATATCATGGGCTAGTTGCATCGTTGCTACGCTATGGTATAATATTTTGGGGAAACTCGACTGACAAAGAAATAGCGTTTAAGGCTCAAAAAAGATGTATTCGAGCTATGTTCAATTTAAGTACCATAACCAGCTGTAAGCCATATTTTATGAAATACAAATTATTAACCTTACCTTCACTTTACATTTTCGAATTAGTAACATTTGTAAAACTAAATCCGGAACTATTCCCACGACTAGCTGACACCCACCCCCGTAATAGACGTGACAATAGCCAACTTTGCTTGCACACATCAAAAACAGCTTTAATGTCAAAGAGTGTCTTTTGTATGGCGCCTAAAATGTACAATAAAATACCGCAATCATTTAAAGCTTTGCCAGCAAACCTATTTAAAAAAAAGATGCGAGATTTATTAACAGACAAAACTTATTACCATATACGTGATTTCTTGAATGATAATATTTTATAATAATGACATTATTTTCTTTTATTATTTGCTTTTTTTTTCTTCTTTTAAGTCATCATATTATTTAATTGATATAACATTCATACTAATTTGCATTTTGTTTTGTTTAGTTTGTACCTGACAGCATTTTTCTTATATTTCATTGATATTTATGACATTTTATGATTTTACTGTAATTTGTTGACATCATTTGATTTTATTAATCTTGGTTGTGCAAGACATTTTATGATTTTATTGTATTTTCTTTGACATTGTTTTATGATTTGATAGTACTTTTTTGACATTTTATTCTTTTGGGTTTTTTTTTTATCAACACTGATTTTTATGACATTTTATGATCTTACTGTACTTTTACGATTTTTTTTATATTACTCTAATTTTGGTTTTGCAAGACATTTTATGATTTATTGTATTTTTCTTTGACATTACTTTATGATTTGATTGTACTTTTTTGACATTTTATTCTTTTGGGTTTTTTTTTATTTATCAACCCTGATTTTTATGATCTTATTGTACTTTTGCGACATTTTTTTTATATTATTAATCTTGATTTTGCAAGACATTTTATGATTTTATTATATTTTTCTTTGACATTATTTTAATTAACTAACCACAATTCTCTATGACATTTTATGATTTGATTATACCTCTGATTTTAATTTGAACTTGATTATTTATGATATTTTTATGATTTGATATTGATGACGATCTATTGTTAGTTTTTTATTTTTTTTTCGTTTTTCTGACATTCACTTACGATCAATTTATTGTTTTTGTTTAAAATTAAAATCTAAATGTTCTTTATAACAATTTAATTAATATAAATAATTTTGTAAACTTGATATTTGTACGCCTCGATAGGCAAAACATGTATGTGCTACAAATTAAGTCAACATCTTGCATGCATAAGGTATGTAAACACATGTTATGGCAAATAAATTATCTTTATCTTTATCTTTATCACCCAAAGGTTGACTGGTAGAAAATGCCTAAGGCATTAAGTCCGCCTCTGTACGTTTGTGTGCATAAAGTATTAAATAAATAAATAAATAAAGTTATAAGCAAAATTACTGTTGTATTTAATGGAATTGAACAACCATTTCGTGTGTGCTCTGTTGTTGTGTATAGCACTTTAGGGGATTGGCATAGACGGTAAGGTAGGGCTTCAACCTTAGAACAGTATTAATAGTCTTGGGCATAGCAAATTTGAATATACATACTAAAGTGGTGCTGCTACTAGAGCTCGTGGCTAAATAATAACAGCCGCACTGGTCGATCATCAAGGTTTAGCAACGCTTGACGAGGTCGGTCCGTGGTTTGGTGACCATTTCAACATACCGAGTTTACTCCGCGCCTCGGAAAGCACGTTAAGCCGTTGGTCCCGGCTGTCATTTGAAGATCTTTGAAAGACGTTTCGGGTAGTCAGAAGCTTGAGATTTGATACCAGTCTTGCCAAGGGGTACCGTGTTACCCAGTTGATGGGTTGTGGAGGTCAGATAGTCAGTCGCTCCATGTAAAATACGGGTACTCAGCTGAATCCGGTAAGACTGGAAGCCGACCCCAATATAGCTGGGAAAAGGCTAGGGCAGATTGATATACTAAAGTGGTGTGCCGATATCTAAAAAGCAAATGTTCAAACGAAGTTAAAAAGTTTCATACTTCTACATTAACGATAAGCTCTTGAATGTACAGAGTTGTTTAGAGAAAGCCAATAAATCAATCAAAACTTTATAAATTTTCCTGTGAACGTTCTAAGACGAAAGTGAAGAAAACTCCGTTACATTTTACGATTAGATGTTTATTACCTTTGCCTTTGAAAGGAAACAGTAAACACTACACAAACTACTGACATAGTATAAGACGAATAATAAACCTATTTCCAAGCTGTGAAATTCAAGCCCTTTGAATGTCACAGTTGCAGAAGTGACAAATTGACAAAACTACATTTTCCATGTCCAACTTACAACTCCGAAGTCGGAACAAGGTATTGTTGCCAAAACTGCAACTTTGCCTGGGTTCTGCTTTCAGATCGCACGTAGCATCTTTTGAAACAATACGACATACATGCACTTTGCTCGTGACTCTCACTACATAATTGAATCCATGCTTTACATGTTTCAGTGGCAATAAATGTTTTCTTTCCCTCTTTCTTTCTCTTTGTTACGGCTGACTTGGTATTTATTAAAGTTTGTTGTTTGGAAGCGTAGTCTCTTGAAAGTTTTCTCGTTCTGTGTTATCTCGTGAGAATATGAGAAGTGTAATTCACGTTGTTGTCTAATGAAATTGTAACAATACGTGTTTGTGTAGCATAGCTATAGAAGGTTTGTTTGTAACAGCAATTTTGTAGAAATTCTAGAAATATTCTGTCTTAAATTAAACAACACTTTGGTAGTTACATGTGACATCTAATATGTAACTAAATCTAACTAAAGTGTAACCAAACTATTGACTCCTAAAGCTGGGAACAAATTATCGGACTTACAGCCGCGGCTGCTATGTTGTCACAGTCGTATAGGACGCGGCTGCCAGATCTCTATCAGACGTCCGAACGCCCAAGGTCACGTCCGCTACTTACGTCTGATAGTTTGCACAATGTAATGTACATTCATTACCTAGATACTCTATAAGTCGCGGCTGTCAGTCGCGTCCGTAAGCCGCGTCCGATAATTTGTTTCCAGCTTAACTCCTAGCAACGCTCTAAAATGACAAACTTCACCTGCATCTGAAAACAGAACACGCTAAGTCCCAGCATACGGGCACTACAACTTTATCCTTCAGACTAAGTTCAGACGGCAAATGCCTGACTCCCGTTTCTAACTACACAACTACACGTATTGTAAGCTAGGCGCTCACCTAGAAAGGCGTCACTCATTAGACGTTGTAAACGCGCGTTCATCAAACGCCCGTCAGGCTTTTGTCATTAAAGCTTAGCCTTATTGCCGTACTTGTAAGCGGCTAGTCGATTTCTATCTAAGTATGGATAGCGATGCTCGTTAGCTACTTTAATCTCTGATCTGCACACATTAACCGAGTTTATGCTGCTTCTGAATCTGGTAGAAATGAGTGTTGCTTCATGGTGTGGTTTGGAGTGGTTGCTCTAGTTCTGTATAAAGAACAGAGCAATTTCTGTTCTGGTAATTTTGGGTCATAAATGTTCCGCAGGCATTACGTATAGCGATTTTTGCGCAATATATGATCTTCCATATAGAAGTTTTAGAATTGTTGGCGGTTTTTCTTTTAAATAAGTGCTTTTGTCAATCAGCGAGCGATTTGCAAACGATTGTGTAGGATCTACCATACCTACACTGCAGGTAATGGCGACTTTTATGACATAGAGCGTTTGATCGCTATCGTTTTGCTCTTGCAAAAGATACGTAATAACCCTGCGGGTCGATTATTGTTTGCATGTCTACGATTATCTCATATTCTGTGCTATCGGAAATTTAGGATGATATCCCAAGTTGTAGAGTAAAACTTTATCGGGGCGGGAGGCAAAGTCTCAGTAATCAGGATACGTGAAATAAGTAAATGAAATTCTATCGTGTTTCTGTTCATTATTTTGGCCTCCTAGTAGTTTGGGTATAAATGCTTATAATGTTCAACATCTAACTAAAAAAGCAAAACGGGAAGTTATTTTTTATCATATTTGTCGTCCTAAAAAAAATATGTCCCAACACCTACTGACACTCCTACTGATCCGTAGGTGCCAAATGTGGAATTAAATTTTAAATTATTCCACATTTGGCACCTGCGAAAAATATCGATAGGTGCCGTATGTGGAATACCTCAGGTGCCGTTAAAACGGGTGCTCAATTTGGATTACGTCACCATTTTATGTTATTAGCAAAACTAATGCCACATCATTATGTATTCGAATCAACATTCATGTTAAACAAATACAGACAGCCAGCAGACAGCATTTACATTTGTACATAGTTATCAGTTGGGATCTATTTATCGCCGTCTTTCGCAATTTTCCCTTTCGCGTAGGTTTCCTTGCCTTGCATAATTTTAGTACTCAGCTGAAATTGGCAAAGCTCTAGGCATCTAGGCGTTGATTACTAACCCGCGTATGCTTGTAGGTGTGACCTAGCAGTCGCTTTGGTAAATTGAATTCTGTTCCACCTGCATGTAGTGGATGTAACTGGAGTGACGTTGGCTTTGATGAATTTTGTTGTGACGGAGAGGGTATAAATGTGGATTAAAATTGCAGCTTGGTCGAACCGAAAAAAAATGGTCGTGCTCTCATAAAATCTGATTGCATCGTCTTTCTAGTAAATATTATAAAATCGATATTAGAGAGTCCCATATAGTTGTTAATAGTAGATTAATAGCCAAGGGCTGTAAGGCATCAATTGCAGCCCGAGATATTTAGGCACACGAGCGCAGCGAGGGTGTTAGCTCGTGGGTGAAATTATGAGTGGACTGTATAAAAAGGCGGTTGGTTTTTAAAGTCGTTATATTTAATTACATTAAACTGTTCCGGACAAACAATTGAAATTAGGAAGAGGTGTCGACTGTCGCGGTGGAGTCCGTGGTAGCGAGTGTCCGCCGAGCCGCGCCGCGTCGCCGCCGCGCTGTGCACCCACACACCGATGCCGTGTGTCTCACGCAGATGTGTGTGCAGCGTAGACGGCGCGCTTCAGCCGCCCGATGTGTTGGGATGAATTCCCAACATGCTGCCCGGGTTGAAGCGATAGCTTCAAAATCTGGAATTGCGCAGATATCAAAATATGCCCTCAAAATGTTGCTCCTCTTTGGTCACTTTAGTGACTTTCGTCATCTGAAGATTCTTCAAAGTAGTCTTCTGGTTGCCATCAGAGCCCTGTGGATGAGAATAGAAATAAGTGGCCGTCCAATGGAAACAGAAGGAATAGGAGTAGAAGACTTGTGGGGATGAGGGGACCAAGAAGGAATGGAAGTTCAAACTAGCTTTATTAGAGTGAGGCAGCTAGCCATTTCTCATAATGAGTAAGTAATATGAGCAATTATGGTGGATCGTGTCTTTTGTAAGACTGATGGAATCAGCCTTCAGCCCGCGGGCAAAAAGTTAAGATATGCGTGAAGGTATAAATAAAAAATGTTATGCCTATAGTTCGAGGGTGCAATTGGTGCTTACACTCGAGCTAACTATTCTGCTTTACATCTCGATTGTGAGGTAAGTAGAAAAAGACCGGCATTACAAGAATAAAACATTTAAAAAAATATTTGCGAAATTGAGCTTCGCCGTTCGATATTTAAAATTGATGACTATTATACTCACACGAAGACAATGCTGAATAGCAAAGCGACCTCTTTGGTCGTTGGGCTGAATGCATGATGTCTATTGCCAGTATGATGTTCAGATGTACGCGAACTTTTTGAAAGAAAGAAGTGTTTTTTTTTAATTACTTACCGCCCTCGGGCTTTTCTAGCTACATTATTACCCTAGAGCGCTAATTAGTCACCTACAAGCCCCATTTGGAGGTAAAAAGACCGAACATGAGAGATGTAAAATGTTTTTATGTGGGTATAAGATTGCGATGATTTATACGATTTTCCAGGAAAGTGGCTAAGGTTGCTTCTGATAAATATTCAACAAAACTTCATCTTGTCCTTATCGTTTAATTCAGTTTCAAGTTACCAACTTGATCGGAAATTCGGAAAAGTATCGTCTCTCATCGAATGGAAACTTGAGACTTCTGCTCTTAGAAACGAGAAAAGGGTTAAAATGTATTTGCCACAAGGACGAGCAACTGTATGGAAAGGTCAATACACTCTATTGTCGTAGGTACCTAAGTTTGTAAAGTTCTAGAAGGCTACGTAAAAATCTTAAGTCCAGCGTATTCGATATACTTTTTGTTGCTTACTGAACATCGACCTATGCCTTTAGAGAAATATGTAGGTTGTTGAATTATGACTACCGAGTTCAGAGAGGTCATTATCGCTTGCCAGAAACAGGAAAATAGCAAGTTACGATTCTTTGGGACGTTGCGAGCAAACAGTAGGAAGGAATGGCTTCCAAGTCCTGCAAAGCGCTGTTCTATGCAACGTGTTAAACGTCCCATTAACACGCAATAGCGTAGCGTGGTGGGTGGACGGGGTTCCTACACTTAAGGGGGCACTGACCGAGGAATGCAGGTTGGTTTTTGCTGTAGGCCTTGCAAATCAGGAAGAGCTTAGGAAACAACATAAATTGCAGGAAAACGCCTTGTCCCATAATGTTGTCCTAAAACAGCTCCAATTAAGTAAAATTTATACCAGCCAGGAACCCTTTTAATTAATCGGGTAATTACTGGTAAGCTCAGAAACGCCAGGCGCCTAATTTTCACTAATAACTTGAGCAACGAGAACACATTAGCATATTAGCAAAGTTGCTAGCATCAGCGAATGCGCCAAAACTGAGGTCACTGAACTTTCAACATAAGCGAGACATTTTCAAAGCATAACATTGAGCTGGAAAACTAATGAGGCGTCCTGATACAAATCTAGTAGGATTAACATTCACCCTTGAATCGTTAAGAAACAGCAATTAGGTCAATAAATTGAAGTAATAACATTATCTTTTGGCACGCTACCCGTTTCCAATCCAAATGAAAAGTATTGGGAGAATTTATTCCTTTTGCTGTCTCTCTGTATATGCGATTGGGTGAACGGGATAGAATATATTGGATCGGAAAAATAAGTTCAGCTGGGAGCTTCAAGTTGCCTGAAATTTTCTGCAGCTCGAATTTAGTTGTGGAGCGGTATAAAGTGATTCAACTTTAGGAAAATATATTATGAGAAGGGTATTGTTATTGGCTCGTGTCATACTGTGATCGGATTTTGTTGCTACTGTTCTCGTACGAAGTTTATGCAGCTTTTAATTTACTTTTACAAGCTATACCTTGCTTTTGTATGAGTCCGGCAATCAGGAATCGTTTTTTCCAATTAAGCTGTAGAGCAATGGTGGCCCAATGGTAACGGCCGCGATTTACGTGCTATAGGTCGTGGGTTCGAACCCAGGCAGGCACTTTGTGTAAACTATTTCATCACCACTGCTCAAATGTTTCTACTAGAACCAAATAATATTGTAGAAATAGTTTGAATAATTCTTAGAAAATGTGTTTTTGTTTTTTTTTTGGTATATTGCAAATTAATATCTAGACACGGTAGTGTGTCAGTCAAGTTCGCTAAGCAGAATGGCAATACACCGGCCGATGCTTTAAATTGTACACGGTCAAGCATCATACGGTGAAGGAAAACATCGTGAGGAATTTCATTTCATTTCATTTATTTCATTAACAATTTTTACATTGTATCGAAATTTTACACAAAATTATAAAATAAAAATTAAAGATTTACAATAAAGATAGTAATATAAGAGTAACCCAATAAATTCATTAAAGTAAATGTCAAATAAAGAATGTAAAAACAAATTAATTCAGAATCATCCAATACAAATAATAATCAAAAATAATAGTGGCAAATCAAAAATATTACTAATTCCCATACAAATGTCAAAAATATTGTTTATACACATACAAAAGTCGTCAAAAATAAAATAAAAATACAATGTCAATAAAAAAAGTAAGTCCGGAAACCGGCATGTCCTAGAACCAAAAATTCGAAGACATGTGATATCCACAAACCCGCACTGGGCCCGCGTGGTGGATTACGGCCCATTCACTCATACAGAGAGGAAGCCTGTGTCACAGCAGTGAGAAAATCAATAGGCTGATGATGATGATGGTGAATTAAGTTAAAACTTGGTGTACTCATGATACTTTGGAAACATTGAAATAATATGGTAGTATGGAGCTGGTCTCATGATCGAGCCGGATGGTGGCCATCGGAACTCCTCAAGCAGACAAGGACCATCGTGTTTGGGCTCATTGGATATATATTGGCAAGCCATATTAAGTAACTTTAAAAGTAAATTATTTTCTTTCAAGCTCGTTGCCTCGCCTTTATGTCAGTGTTCTACATCTGACTGCGAATATGTACAATCTGCACATCATATCTTATGGGAGTGTATTCTTTGGCAGAATGAACGTAATATTATGTTGAATAATGTACAGGCTGCATCAGGAGTTGTTTACTATACGGACCTTGTGGAAACTAGAACAAATTTCCGTGCGTTCAAGCGTTTTTGCCATACCTATTACTGGGACCAAATATAACAGCTCACAATGTTAGGACCCATTAATATGTATTAATGCTAATTTTTTATCCGTGGTGCTAGGCAACTGGGCTTATCCCAGTTGTATATGACCCTTTGTGCCTATTGGCCTTGTTTGTTCTGTCTCCTGCTTGATATGGAGGGAAGTGGAAATTTACATTTTTCCTACTCCTCCGTTATTCTTTTCTGATTAATTTCGTTGCGGGATCCAAGACAGGTAAATTCATTCTCCGGGACTTCGTCGAGCTTCATTGCCTCGGCGCTTTTCTGGTGGTCGCCACTGTTGATTCTGGCTTTCAGGAGTTGCAGTGGTTTGGCAATAGTGCGGTGGGATTGTCCCAATAAAAAAGCCATATTACATTTCGTACTTTTTAATCCTTTAATTAAAAGCTTGTTGTTTTTTTTTTTTTACTTTTATTGTTTATTCTACGCCAGATATTATTGTGGTCTACTAAAATACATTGGCCATTTAATCACGATCGCTAGCCAGATCGATTTATCGCCCCCGAAAGGCCCTTCATACTAAATTTCATGAAAATAGTTGGAGCCGTTGCCGAGATTCAGATTATAAATATATATGCACTAGCTTTCCCCCGCGGCTTCGCACCCGTTAACTGGCTACCTACCCACCCTACCTACCTACCTACCCTACCCTACCCTACCCTATCTACATGATTGTACGCAACGCATGCAACGGAAGCTCTCAATCAAAAAGGAATATTTTTTGCCCGTTTTTGCAACATTTTTCATTTATGCTCCGCTCCTATTCTCTCTCCCTTCCTCGGTAAATGGATTATCGAATACAAAAAGAATTTTAAATTCCAATCAGTAGTTCCTGAGATTATCGCGTTCAAACAAACAAACACACACTCTTCAGCTTTATAATATTAGTATAGATTATATACAAGACTTGTTCGTTTAAAGGTATTAGATTAGATAAAGTTATAAAAGGAAGTAGCAGCGGACGGTTATAATATCATCCTAAATAGATATGCATGCGGTTAGGATATTTTTCCTAGAAACTCAATGTTTCTCGGAAGCACGTCTAGGTGGAAAAATAGTATAAAAACTGCGGTTTTCAATTTACGTAGAAGCTAGCTAGAGCGTAGTTGTCGGGGAAAGGGAAGTTGTGTTGTGTTTCGATATGTGTCAGGTCACAAGAATGAAAATACTGGCCAAGTGCGAGTCGGACTCGTGCACTGAGGGTTCCGTACAAACGGCTACATTCACCAAAATAATTAAATAACATAACTGAAGTATATAAACTATCAGGGCAGCGAACATAGCTGTAACGATAAAATAAACAGAATTTAGGGACAAAATTAACTTTGCCGTTGGAAAACTGTAGTCTCCATACATATAATTTAATAAACTTTTTTATTTTATTTAGGGACATATACGAGTACATGGATTTTTTCCAAATTTCATGATTCTAGGTCAACGGGAAGCACCTAGTAGAAGTAAAAGATGCGTCTTTAAGGGCTCTATCTCTTTATTGCGTTGATCTAGAAGCTTGATTTTTTCACAGCTGCAAGGGGTTGCGAACTTAATTATACGATATTAATTTTAACTTGGCAGACAGGCGGACAGACAGACAGTGGTCCTATAAGGGTTCATTTTTGTCCTTTTGAGGTACGCAACCCCAAAAATGGACCAAAAATTAGGCCATTTCACAGCCTAGTAGCTACTGTCTCGACCGCTTAGGTAAATGTTATCTGTGAAGCCTATTTGTTTATGAAAGGACGGGTATAGTTTGATAACAGTTTCCGGAAATGCCAAACACGTAACCATAGTTACCCAAAATTATTGAATCCCTTATCAAAATCGTGACCAATCTAACTTTCTAACATAGAAAAGCGTAGTTGACATAAAGCGTACGAGTAGTTTCAATAACATTAAAGTGTTTTAATAAAACGTCGGATTCAGTAAAGGTCTGACTGCTCGTGCAATTAAGACGGTACCCTGACCAAAAAATCGACATGAGATATGAGAGTTCCTATTGGTCTAGCGGCACTGGTGGCGCATGAATTACAGTAGTGAATACGCCCAGATTTTAGAATAAAATCTTTATAAAATCGAATTTTGGTCTTTTGAAAAAAAAAATACTACAAAAATGTTCGTTATTAAATTGTCTATCCATTAGTGTTAGTACAAAAAAATAATTAATTAACACTTTACGAGGAGATGCATGCTATCCATAAATATTTCTCATTTTTATGTTTTTTTTTGGAAGGAGATTAGTGAAATATATACAATATTTAATAAAAATCGAAATCTACCATTTTAGAATCAATATTATGTAGAAATTTAATGTATTTTTATTAATTGATATTTCTTTTTAAATAACGAGTAGATAGCTTCTAAAAACAGCACGAAAAACGGCTTGCGCGGCGATTTGCTCAGGGTACCGCCTTAATTAAAAGTTCCTACCATTAGCATAGTTTGATTAGCCGACCCACGTACGCGGGCATTGTCCGTCCATGGAGCGTTTACGCAACCGTTCTTCTGTTTATGTGTAGGTGACCTATGCTTAGAGTAGGGAATTGTAGCTGTTTCAAAACTATAGACGACCTTCTAACTGCATGTGTTCATATTTACAAGTTTTTAACCGTTTTTCCAAAAAGGAGGAGGTTCTATGTTCCACCTCATGTATGTTTGTTATTTATTTTATTTTTTATTTATGTTCACCGATATCTCCGTCAATTGTGGACCGATTTTGTTTGAAAGAGTAAGTTTTGAAATTGGTCCTATTTTAATTTGGTGAAGATCTGATGAAGAACTTTGGAGATATACAACAGAACTCTTCAATAAATAACGGCAAATCTCTCGGGGTTGCTGCAATCGCATGTTTGTTTATTGTTTATACCATTTCATAACATAACATCACGCTAGTACGCTCTAAAGGGGTACGCAGATCTCTCCACAGAACAGATAAAAGAGATCTCTCATTTCACCGGTTATATTAAAGTTTCATGTTATTCGAGTAATCTATTCTGGCGTTATAGGTACCTTACTAAACAACTTGCCTATTTTAGGTAGGTACAACTAAAAAGGGAAAAATGAAAAACTTTTTTGCAAAAAGATCAAAGAGAAAAGTGTTCTCATTGTTATGTTCTAGAAATGTATTTTGTGCTATAAAATTATAGCGCCCTCGACTGCATAATAAGCAATCGATCATATTATGTAACAAGTGCTGTATACAGCTACATAACTCTTGCAAACATAAATGCATCAAATGCCGTCCATATCAAATCTAAACAGATCTTTTAGAATATTATAAGCTGGTTGGTATCTTATCATGTGGAGGAGCCGAGAAATAACTCGGACACTTCAACCCATTGGGATCTATTGTGGTCCCCTAGATAACCTACTGCCCCCCAATCTCGTTGAAAACTCTTTTCATGAGTTTTACAACGAGACTAGGAGATATGAGCCTATAATCTTCTGGTTTTGGATATCCAACTACTAGGAGACTCATTCGCTTACAGTTATAAGCTGGTATCTTGTTTGTTTGCACTGTATAAAAAACTAATGAGATCTTTCTCTTTCTTTTCAGAAGACAACCAAAGACATTTGCGTTCGACCACTGTTTCTACTCCCTGGACCCATCCCTGCCTCACTTTGCCTCTCAAAAGACAGTCTTCGAATGTCTTGGCAGGGATATACTCGACAATGCATTCGACGGGTACAATGCTTGTATCTTTGCGTATGGACAAACTGGTAAGTGATCTTGTAATTTATTTGATGTAACAACTAAAATTAATTGCCTGGAATGTCTCAAATGCTGGTTCCAATTTGTGTCTTCAGCTACAGGTGCTTCTTGTATTGGTGCCAATATTCATATTAGCAGTTGCAAACGTTAATCGATCTATACTATAAAAGATTAGACAGCTAATTCCAATTCAACTTCACTTATAGCATAAAAAGCAAATCGTTTCTGAAATAGTTTAAGGTTACACTAGTGAAAAATTCTTCCATACAAACGTAGCCTGGCGATTGTTCAGAATAAAAAAATAAATCAATTTGTCTCATCATTATCTAGCCCTGTATAGAAACAGAAAAGTAAAAAAATACAATATTTGAAAGTTATGAGCGTCGAAAGTTCCATATTTCAACACTAATTTTAACGTATCTTTGGGCGGAAATAAATACTATAAGAAGAAGGAAAATTGCATAACGGCCTCCATACAGGGATAGATTAGTAATTCAACGAAGCAAATAATTTTATTTTGAAAATATATATTTAGTAGTTTTTTCATGATATAGACTCCCAAAGGTCTGTTTATAAAATTTTGCACGCTCGTTTTCGTCCTAAATCATCATCCATTTCGCTATAAATTGCCAAATTGCTAATTCGTACGATAACTAGCTTCTTACTGCTCATCACAGCATCGATCTCTTTCGCACGTGTTGTCGGACGAGACAGAACCCCGCGCACAAAATAGTTTGTGCCGTCGACTAGGGGACCCATAAGGAATAAATCCGCGTACACGCAGGAATTGAACAAGTTTTGCTGCAGTAAGGAATTCAATAAATATCTGACCATCGCTCAATTGAATTCTTTCACATAAAAGCTCATATTCAGAAAATGTTTACGCATTATGATATTCTCTGAAATTTGCGTTTAACATCTTTCTACCCCCAGATACAATTTCACCGCCTTATGGTACAAAGCTTATGAGATTCTGGGAATCATGCCCAATGTTCCCGGAAATTGTCTAGCTAGCAACTGAAAATACTGCCAACTGTATTCGACAGACTTTCTATTGCCCGGTGCGTGTAAAAAAAGACCTCAGTTTCTTGGATACCATTACTCATATACTTAGTTAAATATTTAATTTTATCTTCACTAGTTAATTTTCGTGGAGAGCTGAAGAGTTTGTTTGTTTTATTGTTTGAACGAGCTAATCTCAGGAACTGCTGGTTGGAATTGAAAAATTATTTTTGTATTGGATAGTCCATTTATCGAGGAAGGTTATAGGATTTATAACATCAGGCTACGACCAATAGGAGCGGAGCATAAATGAAGTGTTGCAAAAACGGGCAAAAATATTCCTTTTTGAGAGCTTCCGTTGCGTAAGCGGTTAAAGTTACATAATATTCATGTATGTAGGGTAGGTAGGTAGCCAGTTGACGGGAGCGAAGCCACGTGGGACGGCTAGTTATATATACATATATACAATATTATAAAGAGGAAAGATTTTTTGTTTGTTTGTTTGTACCGAATAGGCTCCGAAACTACTGGACCGATTTCAAAAATTCTTTCACTGTTGGGAAGCTACACTATCCCCGGGTGACATAGGCTACTTTTTATATCTGTATTCCCACGGGAACGGGAACTACGCTGGTGAAACCGCGAGGCGTCCACTAGTTATATATATGACTAGCTGGCCCCCGCGGTTTCGCTCCCGTCTAAATTATAGCCTATGTTACTCTGGAATAATGTAGCTTTTCATAGGTGTTTTTTTTTTTAAATCGGTCCAGTAATTTCGGAGCCTATTCGGTACAAACAAACAAAAAAATCTTTCCTCTTTATAATATTGGTATAGATGATTAATTACGTGAATACCAGTTACTATTGTTTGTTTTTCATCAATGTTGATTCATACCAAAAATATGATATTTTGATAAGTTAAATAAATACCGAATATAGGTACAACGAACAAAATAATAAATTAAACAAAAACAAATTCCCGTCCTACTCAGCTGTTATTGTGAAATACTCTCTTGAGACGAATAAACAAACAATACATTGTGGATTGGAATATTTTGTAAAATAAAACTTCGTTCAGTCCAGACTTGTCTAGCTAATGTTAATTTATGTCTCAAGAGCAATGGCCGGTGAACGGCTAGGGTTTCGCCAGATAAACTGATGCCCTGAGGGTTTTAAAGTGCCATGTGGTAATACGGGCCAACCAATCCGGGGTTTCCTCTGTCAGAGAGAGCTTTGACCCAACTGTATTGAGATACAGTACAATTTAGGAATGGTTAAGTATATTTTTAGGGTTCCGTATCCGTACCTCAAAAAGTTAAAAAAGGAACCCTTATAAGATCACTCTCTTGTCCGTCTGTCCGGGTGTCACCACTGATTTTCTCAGGAACGGGTGGATCTTGCAAGTCGAAATTTATACCAGATACTGAGGTCTATACTCTATAGTCCCCATTAGGTGTATAAAAATCAAGGTACCTGAGTCAACACGATAAAAAGATTAGGGCAAATTTTTATTTTCACGAAAACTTAAGTACCAAAATTTACCTTAATTTTCTACTTTTTTATTTTTTTGGAGTTTTTCCTTTACTTGTGCATTATTTATTTATTTATTATTTATTATATACTTTATTGTACACCACTTAAAAATTACAGGACAAAACATTTATACAGATAAGTGTACAATGGGCGGTCTTATCGCACAGGGCAATCTCTTACAGACAACCTTTGGATGGACTGAACAAGAGGAGATAGACATTAGGGCTGTCAGTGTACAAAAACTATATTAAATAATATTACTTAGATATAACATAAAATACATACATACAAATAAAATAAGGGTGTTATTTAATACTTTAACTGTAATTCCCCTTTTTTCAATCAAAATATTCGAAATTACTACCAAAAATACTGAATTGCACACTAAATTTGCTCATCAAATAAATGAATTATACTATACTGCTAGATCTTTAAAGCTTAACTGTTTTACTGAATAACTATCTGTTAACTAAAAGTAAATCTAATAATTCTTCGAGTGCAACAAAATATTTAAGTTTTAAGGGAGGGGGGGAAACGAAACAAAGTCGACGGAGCCCCGCTGCGCAGGGCTCCTATTTCTGTCTGCAGGGTCTAAAGTAACCTAACATGAAGGAGATGACGGGAGCTGAGTTCGCTCGCTTTGCTCGCTCACTTCAGCTCCCGTCATCTCCTTCGAACCTAACCTATCCGTGTCGGGGTGCCCTAAGCTCCCGAGCTCGCTTCGCTCGCTCTTGGACTAATTCACATTTATTTTATATTTAATTGAATAATTTGTGTGCAAATCAGTATTTTTGTTTTACGGTGAGTAATATTGTTTTGCAGTAGGTTATTAGTGGAGATATTTTGTTTGCTTAAATTTCTAAATAGAGGTGCAGTTAAAAATTCCCCATAAAATAATATACTAATAAATATCAAATAAAGAACAGAGTAAGGAGAAGAATAGTTATAGAGAAAGGAAATGCTCCTTCACCATTTTGCCAATGCCTTGCTTTGAGCCAAATTTTTCAATTCTGGGTCAACCGTAAGTACCCTATAGGTTTTGGGTCGAAAACCTATGAAGTAGTTCCCGATCACGGAATTTGGAAAAAACTAAGGCACAATAAAGTAAAAAATACAAAAAATTAAAATAGTTGATAATGAAGGTAAATTTTTGTACTTACAAGTTTTGGCTAAAATCAAAATTTGTCCTTAGCTTTACCAATAAAAATGAAACCAATTTTATTACGGCGGTATAATGGATAGGAACGTAAACCTCGGCGCGCGAGTCCGACTCGCACTTAGCCAGTTTTTAGGGTTACTTAGCCAAATGGCAAAAAACGGAACCCTTATAGATTCGTCATGTCTGTCTGTCTGTCTGTCTGTCTGTCTGTCCGTCCGTATGTCACAGCCACTTTATTCCGAAACTATAAGAACTATGCTGTTGAAACTTGGTAAGTAAATGTATTCTGTGAACCGCATTAAGATTTTCACACAAAAATAAAAATAAAACAATAAATTTTGGGGGTTCCCATACTTGAAACTAAAACTAAAAATATATTTTTTCGTCAGACCCATACTTGTGGGGTATCTATGGATAGGTCTTCAAAAATGATATTGAGGTTTCTAATATCATTTTTTTCTAAACTGAATAGTTTGCGCGAGAGACTCTGCCAAAGTGGTAAAATGTGTGTCCTCCCCCCTGTAACTTCTAAAATAAGAGAATGATAAAACTAAAAAAATATATGATGTACATTACTATGTAAACTACCAGCGAAAATTGGTTTGAACGAGATCTAGTAAGTAGTTTTTTTTTAATACGTCATAAATAGTAAACCGCAATTTACCAAGTACGGAACCCTTCGTGCGCGAGTCCGAATCGCACTTGGCCGGTTTTTTTATTCAATAGAGAGATTTTTCTCAGCCCTCCTTTTGCCTTACGTAAACTTTAAAAAGGTTTTTTACATTTGCGTAGATATTCATTATACTACCATTAGGAAGGACCGTTAACCTAATTCATGCGTTCTCCTTACATATACAAGTTTATTATTCTGGGCACCTTTTTCTCGACCTTTATTATAATGTAATTTTACTAAAAGGATTTACAAATGACAGCTTGAAATCCCTGAAGCATATTCTGTAAGACTAAAATTTATTTCCAGCTGTACAAATTCGAAAACAATGGTAGACTTACATTTTTTGCAACTAAAAGCCTTTTAGTAATGTGTGTGATCAGAGAATATTTGAGTATGTCTTAGATAATGAAAATAGTGTTACCAATGTAAATAGAGTCGATCGAAAAGCGAGCCAAGAGGCTCATCGGCGATGAGGCGCTGGTCAAGACAAAGCTCCAGAGTCTTGAACATCGTCGCCGAGTTGCCAGCCTGTCGGTTTTTTATCGGTTACATTTCGGGGAGTGTGCGATAGAATTGCACGATATAATTCCACCTAGCCCGTTTCATCATCAGACTACCAGACGTACGGCGATGCGGCATCGATACATGGTAGACATCCCTCCCATACGCACAAAACGTTTTGGGAACACTTTTATTATGCGTACAGCTAAGGAGTGGAATTCCCTGCCGGAGTCTGTGTTTCCCGATAGCTACAATCTAGGGGTCTTTAAGTCAAGAGTGAATAGGTTATTTCTAGGCAAGCGTGTTTCACCGTCGACCACATCATCGCTTACCATCAGGCGAGATTGTGGTCAAGCGCGAGCCTATAGGTTATAAAAAAAAAAATATAGTGTTACAAATATTTGTATGACCTATAGATAGTTGTTCCGGCTCTGGGTGTTGTGCATGTGAGTTTATATGTTTATATTATTTATATGTTTGTAAACGCACCCACGATACAGGAAGAAATTCCTAGTGTGGGGCAACGTTTTTTTTTTAAAGAAAGAAGAAGAATGTAAACATTTAGCTCGGTGCTGCATTCAAATAAAATATATACGGTTCTATGTTAGGGGGTTTGGTTTCCGCACTTAGTCCTTCGGGTGGACCATTGTGCGTGGGCCATGGCGGCCGTTTGGTGGTTATTCCAACCAGCCCACCTCCCTCTAGAAGTTGATTAGAGCTCCTGGTTTTCTCAGAACTTCTGTGTAAGATCAGGGTGACCCGAGGATTTGTGTTCTTATCTGGGTTACACCTATGCATTCAAAGAGAACGTGCGCGACGGTTTCCTCAGCGTCCATACATGCCCTGCACAGAGGACTGTCCGTTATGCCTATTGTATGGAAGTGTTAATTTATTCGACTGTTATTAATGACGAGTAATATCTCAGCTAAGGTTTTATTTTTAATTTAAGGCGGTTCCCCGAGCAAAATGCCGCGCAAGCCGTTTTTTGTGCTGTTTTTAGAAGCTATCTACTCGTTATTTATAAAGAAATATCAATTAATAATAATACATTAAAATTCTACATAATATTGATTATAAAATGGTAGATTTAGTTTTTTTTTAAATGTTGTATGTATTTCACTAATCTCTTTCCAAAAAAACATAAAAATGAGAAATAATTATTGATATTATGCATTTCCTCGTAAAGTGTTCATTAATTATTTTTTGTACTAACACTAATGGATAGACAATTTAATAACGAACATTTTTGTAGATTTTTTTTTTCAAAAGACCAAAATTCGATTTTATAGAGATTTTATTCTAAAATCTGGGCGTATTCACTACTGTAATTCATGCGCCACCAGTGCCGCTAGACCAATAGGAATGCTCATATCGCATGCCGATTTTTTGGTCAGGGTACCGTCTTAATCAAGATAATTAATGGAGAAACATTAATTATGTCTTAGCAGCAAAGAATTCTCAGTTTCATAACAAAATTATGAGATAATATTTACTGCTCATTCGTCGGGATCATGCTCGTGTTTACGACTGTCTATGGGTGTTAACTTTTACGACCGTATGTAGGAGAGTAATCTTTTGTATAGCACATGTCCCGTACCTGTTAAATATAGTCTGTCTGCGGCCTTGAACTACCATTGTCCTCTCAGCTTTATGATACCCATTCTGCAGTATCATTTTGTCTTTCATTATATATTATATTAGCTGTCCCACGCGGCTTCGCTCCCGTCAAATAGCTACCTACCTACCCATCAACCCTACCTACCCTACGTACATGATTCTTGCGTGATTTAAACCGTTTACGTAGCGCACGCAACGGAAGCTCTCAAAAAGGATTTTTTTCCCCGTTTTTGCAACATTTTTCATTTATGCTCCGCTCCTATTGGTCGTAGCGTGATGTTATATAGCCTATAACCTTCCTCGATAAATGGCCTATCCAACACAAAAATAATTTTGCAATTCCAAATAGTAGTTCCTGAGATTAAGAGGGGACTCTAGTGAGACTTTCTCCATACAAAAACATTCTGCTGTTTTCTTCGTGGATAATGCCTCTAGAGCAATGATTTTTTTCCGTAAAATCTAAGTCTAATTATAATTAATACGTGCCTGTATCATTTCCTTTTTTTCAAAACATAATCACAAAAAGAAATATGACCATCCAAAAATCCGAAAAAAATGCCCGTTTTTACCGCCATGTTCAGAAGACTTTCAGACAAAATTTATAAGTTTTTAACAAAAAAGGAAATGATAGGAGCATAGATATACTTTTCCTCTAAATTTTGATATAAGAGTTTTTTTAGATCAGACCAGTTTTCATGAAGAAAACAGCAGAATACGAAACGTCTTTTAGTCAAAGTTTTTGTAGGTAAAATCAGCCTGAGCTGCAGTTGTCCCTTTCGCATTTTACGGGGTGAGGTTGGAGGTGACGCGACGGCAATAGTTTCTTCAAATACCTATTTTTCAAATTCCTGTTGACTAGAGTCCGCTCTTAACGCGTTCAAACAAACAAACTCTTCAGCTTAATAATATAAGTATAGATTCATAGCGCAACCTGGTGGCCGTTTCATTGTTTCAAGTACTTGTATTTCGTTGTTGACCGTTTTGTTTGTACTATAAACTAGCCATTCAACTCCAGCTTTCCTTCGAGATTTATCTCCCAGTCTCGCCCATTTCGCTTCGTGTAATTTTAATCTTGTTTATCGCTCTTTTCTGAAGAAAAATATATATTCCTTATGTAGTAGGATTATTTCAAAATTTGAGAAATAACGACCATAATTCTTTTGCTGTGCTGGATTTTGTTTGTTTTTTGCTGAAAATGTTGCCTGCTGAATTATTTATGTGAAAATTTAGGTTTTGCGCTCTCGTACTAAATCTTTTTTGGGTTTCTGTCGTTTCTTCTACAAAGGTTTTATTCCCTAGAAATCTAGTTTATGTAGTGTGAAAGAATATAGGAATTCAGTCTTATGAACAATTATTCGGAGCACAATTTATAAAGTTCGGAGTTTCGGAGTGCTGTAGGAAAAGTTTTCCTCTCGAGAAAGGTCACTTGGTTGTTGGATATTTATTGGTTTATTTGAAAGCACCGGATATATTACGTGATAAATATGTATATTAATAAACATGTATAAGTATGAAAAGCATTGGTCGTTATGTTTTTCTAGATTAACAAATTGGAGCAATCCTAACTAGCAATACTGGTAAAAAGCTGTTCGGTCTCGTGACTGATCCTCATGCTCGAACCACAGTAATTTATTATTATATTCGCTGTTTTCTAAACGGAAGGTGCATCAAAATAAAAAATAAACGTTTTTAAGTCGGTAGTATTTTTTTGTAAAAAGTTATTTTATTTTTCACTTTTTAGTTTTTACCTAATAGGCAAGTAGTTAATTAAGTAAGGTAGTTATAATGCCAGAATAGATTACCCGAATATCATGAAACTGAACATAGCCGGTGAAATGAGAGTGTCAAGGTGAACTGTACACATCTGCGTACCTCTTTAGAGCGTGCTGGCGTGATGTTATGTTATGAATTGGCATTGGCATACACAATAAACAGACATGCGATTGCAGCAATCCCGAGAGATTTGCCGTTATTTACTGAAGAGTTCTGTTGTATATCTCCGAAGTTCATCATCAGATCTTCACCAAATTAAAATGTGACCAATTTTAGAACATAATCTTAAAATCGGTCTACAATTGACGGGAGTCATCGGTGAAAAAAAAAAAAAAAAAAACATACATAATGTCGAACATAGAACCTCCTCCTTTTTGGTAAGTCGTTTCTAAAAACAGTGATGATTCAATTAAATCTGCTCGTCATCACGAACATTGCCCCAAGTCCAACTAAGCACCAATAAAAATAGTAATCCCTAACTGTACGAGATGAGCAAAAACGTCTCTGCGATTCCGTACGAGCTTCGACATGATTCACTTACCGGACGGACGGTGTTCCGGTTCTATTAAAAATTCCGACGCGTGGACACAAATGGCTCGCGAAGGGTGCGAGTGCGACGTGCGCCGGCGCCAGGCGACCGTCGATGGATTTGTACACGCACCGCGCCGTGGATCGTGACGTCACGTGCCAGACAGTTACTCTCGTCTGATATGTTGGCGTTGTTGTATTTTACATTGGTGGTCCTTTTTGTACCTGCTGCACGTAGTTTGTTTGTGTAGAATACAGAAGGGCAATTTTTTTTCGTTAGCTTGTGTTGTCCCGAACATAGACAAAGGCCTCGTATTCCTTTCATTTCTCTCGTTGGTTGAGTAAATTCTCAAGGAAGTCATCTAAAATGTATGACCAATAATTTCGAAGCATGCAAAGATTGATGCTGTATTTCATAGAGCAACTTTCCGTAACTCATATTTAATCTACCTTCACTTTATGAAAGACCTTATTTAGTACGTTCCATCGTTGACACAGAAAGTTTAATGATATCCAAACATTTATGCCTACATGCTTAACTCGCGTCGTATGAAAGACACAGTTTCTCGTTTAAACGTTATTTTTGAGCTCATTACGCTGAACAATGTCGCTGCTCCTCGGAGGGTGGTTGTGGAAAACTCTTGGGAATAATTACCGCCTTTGTTTTCTGCAGTTTTTACATTTTAATGTCGCTAAAAAGTTTTGCCATAGAATCATAGATATTGTTGCCGATTGTGCTTTTGCTATCGAGAACCCGCCTTACCTCGAATAACACTTTACGCCGCTGGTTCTGGCTTTCATGACAAGATGTTCAACATCTCTTTATTTAAGTCTTCTTCTTCTGTTCAGTATGTAGCTAACTAGATGGCTCTGTCATTCGCCACGTTCAGATGCTGAAAGGTGCTGGTGTCTGGGCACGAAGGGCAGACAAGTTTATTTATAGTCAAAGCCTGAACTTCCGATAATCTCGTATTGGTTATACTGTTACCCAGTAACTGAGCTCAGAAAGACAGTCGCACCGTGTAAAATACTATTTCAATAGCCGGTCCCCATCATAATCGGGGGGAAAAGCTAGCCATACTTACACTTGATTCCCAAGACCGTTTAAATTTATCAGTTGCTTAAGCAAAGCAAAATTATTCGCAAACTTTGTAGAACCTACATTCTTAGCGACACTTGTAGAGGCTTTAATTACAGGCCCGCACTTAATTATTCGCCTCGCTCCACGAATGTATGCTTTGGAAATTGTTCAACTTTACGACGTGGAGAGCAATTTTAGTTTCGTATTAGTTTCCTATGTTTACAGTGTGTACGTAGAAAAGGTTAGGATTATTTGAAAACTTCGCCCTGAAAATTGCTCAGTTCTTTTTTATTGTGGATAAATATTTCTCAATGGTCAGTTTTATTTGGAGTACTATTGCGTTTCCCATGTGGAATGTGGGTCATACTGTTTCTGGAAAGCTTTGGGTTGTCGATTTAATAAACTGCTATGAGTTCTGTTACTGCTTTTTCGAAGCATATTGGTTCTCAAGACGGAGGAAAGTGACGGGGTTCAGTAGATTCCTATTTTGTGCATAGAGTAACACACCAATAGAAGTGTTTGTAATGTAAGACCACAACTGAAAGCAATTCTTTACTCTCAAACGTTTCATATGCATACAGTGCTTGAGTTATTCAAAGAATCATTGCGGGAATACTGGTGAAGGTAAAACGAATAAGTGCGCGACGAGTTAGCAAGGAGTTCGCTGGCAGTTTTAAATTATGCTCCTTATTAAAACTTGAAAGCTTTGATGTTGTACATATGGTTATTTGAATGTGCCTACGTTATGGTATGTGACGTCCAATGCGTGTGTACTTAATGTTTGTATGTAAGTTATAGTTTTAGTCTCTACCTTGGCGAACAGGGGGACTTTTTCAAATGGGCGTGAAAAGTCAAATCCGAAACTATAAGAAATAGGGGTAAACACTCAAAGGAGTCACGGGGTCAATTTTAATGAATAATTTTAAATAACACAGACAGTATTATTACATCATCTGATGGTGTCGCTAATAAGGGTCACATTTCTGGTAATAACTTACGGCAAACTTAAGGAGAGCAGTGGTGGCCCAGTGGTATCGGCCGCGACTTACAAGTTGTAGGTCTCTTTCATCATCAGCCTATTAATGTTCCCACTGCTGGGATACAGGCCTCCTCTCTGTGAGAGGGAATGGGCCGTAATCCACCACGCGGGCCCAGTGCGGGTTGGTGGATGTCACAGGTCTTCGAATTTTTGGTTCAAAGACATGCCGGTTTCCTCACGATGTTTTCCTTCACCGTTTTGAGAGCAGTGGTGAAGAAATAATTTACACAAAGTAAAGCGCCTGCCTGGGCTCGAACCCACAACCTACAACTTGTAAGTCGCGGCTGATACCACTGGACCACCACTGCTGGTAGGTCTCTTTACTTTGTTAAAATTATTTCTTCACAACTGCTCTCAAAACGGTGAAGGAAAACATCGTGAGGAAACCGGCATGTCCTAGAACCAAAAATTCGATGAAATGTGACATCCACCAACACGCACTGGGCCCGCGTGGTGGATTCCCCTCTCACAGAGAGGAGGCCTGTGTCCCAGCAGTGGGAAAATTAATAGGCTGATGATGTGTGATGTGAAACTTAAGGAAAGGCCTCATTTCAAACAAAATTCCTCATAGTTTCTATATCCACGCCAACCACGCCAACTTGTAAAACACAAACTGTATATGCACTGTACTGCTATGTTCATGCTTAATAGCTGGTAGAGCTCGTTTTCAATTTTCAATGCTTTTACTATAATATGATGATGAGAACGGATAGAGAAATCGATATGAGGTGGCGCCTTTGAAAGTCATGTAACAGGGTAGGTACTTAGTGACGTGTTTAATAGGTTTAAGGGATTATTCCAATAAGTACTTACTGTGGTGACAAGCGTAGTTTAAAATAGATTGTTATCTTATTAGGTCTTTCATATCAGTTTATTGCTATGGGTATATCGAGTGTCTACATTTAGAGGTGTAATAGAACTTCACGGGGCGATCTTTGGCTGGTTTTAGAGTCACGCTGACCCACGCTGACGATCGCCGAGCGTCACGCCGCGTGCTCGTCTTTGGTCGAGTCTGACGGCCGAGGACGAGCTCGCGGCGGCCGTCAGCGCCGACGGTCAGCGTGACTCTAAAACTAGCCTTACGTTAAGCAATGCTTGTCGACGTTGGGCCGTGGATGTGTTCCACCCCCTAAATACCGAGACTCCTCCGTGACTCAGAAATCACGTTAAGACAAACCAGAAAAGCCAAGAACAGTCTTCCCATGGGGTATGATGTTATCCAGTTAATGGTTGGTGGGGTTCAAATAGACAGGCGCTCCATGTAATATACTAGTATGCTAATATATAGTTAGAGGTACAGCATTCGGTTAGAATGGAAGTGGACCAGAAGATATTTGGGAAAAGGGAAGGCAGCTTGATCATCATCATCATCATTTCAGCCGAAAGACGTCCTCTGCTGGACATAGGCCTCCGCCAAGCGACGCTATACCGACCGATCCCGTGCGTCTCGCTTCCAGCCGATCGAGCAGGATCCCCGCAACCTTCACCAGGTCATCGGTCCACCTAGTGGAAGACCTTCCAACGCAACATCGCCACTCCAGAACTTCAGACCAGGCAGATTGTTTATACCAGATTAATTCAACGAAGATTTGGGAGTGCTTTCTATATTTAGACGTGTTTTCCTCCCAAACGACCTCGATGGAGAATACATTAAACGTTAATGTTTACAAAATATAAGATCTATTTTTGTAGCACCGGTAGATTCCTTAGCGCCTTCGATGGTTTCGATGAAAACAGAAAAATATCGTAATAGTACATTACAGCAGAATCCAGTAAGTAAGCCTTCCTGGCCGAGTATGAGTTAACCGGACCGAACCGCAGGTGAGGTCCGGTTATATACGAGGCCAGGATGGCTTTCTTACTGGTTGAGGTTTGTATAATGCTTTTCTCAAAAATGAAAGAAAGTTTAACAACAAATTCGTTTAATTAATATTGAAGGTTACATTCATATTAGGGCAATTACTGATAGATATTGTGATCGATTTACCGGGGGCATTTATATTTGTTTGTTGTACATCTTGATTAACGGACTCTTTAATCCAACATGATTTATAAACTGAAATGACTAAATACAAACATAAAATCCCACACTATACTTCTACAACATTACTAAGTACAAAACGCAACGTGCATACTTTTTCTGCGTCGCGTTATGTGTCACAGACCCATAAAAAAAAAAAAAAAAAAAGTGTCACAGACAATAAAATGGATGTTTAAGGCTCCAAAATATATTATGTATCTCATAAAATGTCATACCAAAAAGAGATAGATATATATTTGGAGCCTCCCTCTAACCATGTTATAATGGCTAAACTCTAATCTGTGTCTGGTACTATGTTTTTTTTTTCTAAGCAGATCTAAAGAGGATGACCTAAACCGTGCGAAGCCATAAAAAAAAAAAGGGATGAAGGATGACCAAGTGTCCAGTAAGTAAATTACATACTTACTTACTGGACAGTAGGAGATTCCAAATTTAAAATCTCGCTTCTTACCGGACAGTTGTGAATAGTCTCCGGTAGAGTTCACTTTCTGGATACTTTTTAGAGATGTTATGTCAACATTACATACCATTTTTGAGAAAACAATATTAACGATAGATATTGGAATGGATTTGTTGTTTTCTTTTAGAAAAGAATGACAAGGCAGACAGACCATAACCGGCGTGTGTGTATGACTAAATGTATGAATGTGTGTGAAGCAAAAGAAGTATGTAAGGATCGTAGCAGGTGGCGTTCTGTAGTTTCTGCCTACCTCCATGGGAAAAAGGACCTGTTATTACGTAAGATAGAAATTATCGTTCAACTGAAACTAAAATAATGTTTCCACGTATCAGGGTAAAGAAAACTTTTCATGTGATTTTCTCTATATTGCTTTTCAATCCCAAAAACTTTTAGAGGACACTTTCGAAACTCCAAACAAAAAGTTGACATCGAACAGTAAATCGGGTATAAAAGGAATAAATCCTGCATGAAATCTGAAAGATTTGAGATAGAAAATATTTTGATAGTACAGAATAAAGTCAGACGTAATTCAACGTTTTCGAACCTCTGCCATCGATCATAACTGTCACATTTGAGGGATTATTGGAAAGAGACTATGGCTAAAGTGAATTTTTCTTTGCTTGACTTTTTTTGTAAACAAACATAGCGTGCTGATATTTGAAATTTTGGGGTAATTGAATATGTCAAAATGTTTAATTTGATGTCATTTGAAACACTGTTTTTTGCCGAGACTATAACGTTTATGTCCAGTCCAAGTGACACCACTAACGGACGCTGCAATAAAGTTGGCCACCTACTGAACCCAATATATAAAGAGTTTACCATCGACTCTAAAAGAAGAAGAGAATTCAAAGTGTGTAATTGAAGCAAAAAGTGTGTTTAACATACCGTCTTTGTTTACCAAATAAGTAAAATAAAAAAAACCCGCGTCACATTTTTATTTCTTGTACCTAATTTATCTAGTAGTAGACACGCTTTGATCGACAATCTATTAAGCACGTAATTTTGTCACGATGTCCTGCGAAGACACCCCGATTCAAACAGTAAAACGCCCATAACTTGTGAACCGCTGAACCGATTTTCATCAAACATAGCTAAGAGCACTCTAGATAAAGTCATCTTCCAAACAAAAAAAACTAAATCAAAAACGGTTCATCCGTTTACGATCCTTTGGTGCCACTGACAGATACACAGACACAGGTAAACACGTCAAACTTATAACACCTCTCTTTTTCCTTCGAGGGTTAATGTGACATGTCAGAAAAAATATAGTATACGAAAACTCCGTCACAACTGGGTCCGAAATCCAACCGACTGCCGTCAAATTTATCGACTATCAATATTTGTTGTTCAGATTCTGCACAATATATGGCAATAGTGACGTCAGCGAGGTAAACGTTTCTTTATTTGGAGGAGTTTATATACTTAACCGGTTCTTGGACATTTAATTGTTATGGCAATGTGAATATTGGACTGATCTGTCTTAGATTTTCCATCATCATCTGCCTAGCCTTTTCCCAATTGTTGTTTGGGTCGGCTTCCAGTCTTACCGGATTCAGCAGAGTACCAGTGTTTTACATGAAGCGACTGCCTATCTGACCTCCACAACCTAGTAACTGGGTAACACTATACCCCTTGGCTAGACTGGTGTCAGATCTTAAGCTTCTGACTACCCGTAACGACTGTCAAAGATCTTCAAATGACAGCCAGGACCAACGGCTTAACGTGCTTTCCGAGGCACGGAAGAAACTTGGTATGTTGAACATAGTCCCCATCCAGGACCGACCTCGTCAAGCGTTGCTTAACCTTGAAGATCGACCCGTGCGGCTGTTATTATTTAGCCACGAGCTCCTCCTCTCTCTGTCTTAGATTTTCCATGAGATACAAAAATGTAGCTTCAAATTAAATTTTCTGTGCTATTTTATGGTTTCGTCTCGACATTGAGTACTGAATGAATGAATGAATGAATAGATTAAGGCGGTACCCCGAGCAAAACGCCGCGCAAGCCGTTTTTGTGCTGTTTTTAGGAGCTATCTACTCGTTATTAAAAAAGAAATATCAATTAATAAAAATACATTAAAATTCTACATAATATTGATTCTAAAATGGTAGAATTAGTTTTTTTTTAATGTTGTGTATATTTCACTAATCTCCTTCCAAAAAAACATAAAAATGAGAAATAATTATTGATATTATGCATCTCCTCCTAAAGTGTTCATTAATTATTTTTTGTACTAACACTAATGGATAGACAATTTAATAACGAACATTTTTGTAGAATATTTTTTTTCAAAAGACCAAATTTCGATTTTATAAAGAATTTATTCTAAAATCTGGGCGTATTCACTACTGTAATTCATGCGCCACCAGTGCCGCTAGACCAATAGGAATGCTCATATCTCATGCCGATTTTTTGGTCAGGGTACCGTCTTAAGTAAGGCTTAGTATAATAATATTGAAAAAGAAAATTAAAAGCAGTGACGCCCGATACAATACTATGATTAGCAATTTCTTACGTCACGAACGTCAGTCATGTATGAAACGATACAGCCAGTTCATAAAGAAAAGCCCATTCATTACAAAGATACATTCCATCAAATAAAAGCCGTTCTTAAAATAGTCATACAACGTTCATTCATTCATTCCTTCGCGGACCCACTCAGGCGGAATAACGACTGAATCCCGACTGCTATTAACTTTTCATATAGACTCGCAGAACATTCCATATTATCTTGCCTAGCATAAAGACCTTTCTACACTGGTGATTTAGGAGTGTGCTTCCAGGGAGGGGATAGTTCAACGCTTCTCCCGCGTGAACGCAGCGAGGTTATCGCGGTTATGTTACGTGAACGCCGCGTATACGCAAATAGAGCGTATGTTGCGACGGATACAGGAAGGAACAGGCCAAGTAACGCTTGGCCTGTTCGGACGGAAACACACTTAAGTGGCGTGGCGTGGCACCTTCGGACGCAGTTGATTGGCTACAATACTCGTTGTGTTATGACGTAGGCTGGCACAGAGTCGTTTGATTGGTGGGGCCCGCGCCACGCCACACCACGATACGTAAATGTGGTTCCGCCTTTACAATGTTGTAAAATACGCTGCTATCACGCAGCGTACGCGTTCCCAGCCGCGTCACAGAAACACGCTCAAAAGTCGTCAGTGAGATAAAGCCGTAAGTCGCACCTACATTGGAATATTAAAGTACACAATATATTAACGCTGGAACGTCGGCGAAGTAATATTGAGGTAAAAAAATGTGCAATTTACGTCTAATTTATCAAGTCAAATGGCGTAAAAATGTAAGCCAAGTGTAATAATAAATATTTTTTTTGGGGCCATGTTGCGATTCGTATGTGTTGAGCAGAAACTTGAAACTGTTATTAGCTCAAGTTAAGGTAGGTTTTTGCAGTCACCACAAGATACTAATATTTGCATTTTACGTTACGCTGCTTCTTAAAATGCCACACTAGGTGTGTGGGTAAGGAGGTATTCAAGGAATTTAGGAGTAGAATTATTAGTTTACAATTGATTGCTCACTATAGGACAGAATAGTTCCTTGATAAGTTTTATTCTAATATTTTTTTTTTTTAAATATATTGTAATATTGTTATTCTAATACGTGACACAATGAATCGAATGGAATAATCATCATCATCATATCAGCCGAAAGTCGCCACTTTGACCGGTCCCGTGCGACCAGCGGATCCCCGCAACCTTCACCAGGTCATCGGTCCACCTGGTGGGAGGCCTTCCAACGCAACGTCTTCCGGTTCGCGGTCGCCATTCCAGAACCTTTCTGCCCCATCGGCCATTCGTTCTGCGAGCCATGTAACCTGCCCACTGCCACTTATGTTTGGCAATTCTTCGGGCTATGTCGGTAACCATGGTTCTCTTGCGAATCTCTACATTTCTGATTCGATCACGCAAGGAAACTCCGAGCATAGCCCTCTCCATTGCTCTTTGAGTGACTGTAAGCTTTCTGATGAGGCCCATCGTAAGCGACCACGTCTTAGAGCCATATGTCATCACTCACTGGTCATAGACTTTCGTCTTGAGACACTGTGGTAAGTTGGACGAGAAGATACCGCGCAACTTCCCGAACGCTGCCCAGCCGATTCGGCTTCGACGGTTGACCTCTTTCTCGAAGTTGGCCCTACCCAACTGGATCGTTTGGAATTATGCAAGAGACTAATTACAATACGTCATCAATATTATCGGGTCGATATCAAGATAACATCCAAGGTTCCTCTTTATTCATTGTTTGGGAACACCAAATAATCATTATGTATCGCATTGACGACAATGATTAATTTAATGTGATAACAAAACTGCATTACATAATTAATTCTATTCGGTTTCTGTATCATCAGTGTAACAAGCTCTAATTGAACCCGATAGCATGGTGCGTGTGACAGTTTCAGTAACATTTTTACGCATATACGTATACGCATTTTTTAACCCCCGCCGGAAAAAGAGGGGTGTTGTAAGTTTCACGTGTGTTGCTGTGTATCTGTGTATCTGTCTGTGGCATCATAGCGCCTAAACCGATTTTGATTTAGTTTCTTTTGTTTGAAAGGTGATTTTTAACCCCCGCCGGAAAAAGAGGGGTGTTGTAAGTTTCACGTGTGTTGCTGTGTATCTGTGTGTCTGTCTGTGGCATTATAGCACCTAAACGGGTGAACCAATTTTGATTTAGTTTCTTTCGTTTGAAAGGTGATTTTGTCGAGAGTGTTCTTAGCTATGTTTGAATTAAATCGGTTCAGCCGTTCAAAAGTTATGCGCGTTTAACTGTTTGAATCGGGCTGTTTTCGCAAGATAAATGTGTTTTTTAAAATTTTGAAATTTTACTTGTTGTAGTTAAACGTCATACAGGCAAATATGGTATGACGTTAAACTGCAAAAAACGCGTATACGTATGTATATCCTTACTTTTTTTATTGAAACTATCACCCGCACCATGCTACAGCAGCGCAAAGAGTAAAACAAGGTGCCTTTATCTATGTAATACCTTTAAAAGAGCAATTCTTGTATGTATGTCATATATGTATAATCTGAATCTCGTAAACGGCTCAAACGATTCGCATGAAATTTAGTATGCAGAGGGTTTCGGGGCGATAAATCGATCTAGCTAAGTTTAATTATTTTTTTAAAACTGAGAAAACGTCGTTTTCACTATTTTCACCCAAGCAGAGCTCGGTCAACGTAGTCTCCCCAAGTTAAATTAATAGAAAAATAACCGCTTCAATAAAATTTTTGTGCAGCTTTTCCAATATTAATAAGCTAGACAGCTTCCATTATACAGCCCCAGCTGGAAGCTTTCAGGATATAAATTAAGATAGTCAAAGACTCTTCAATCATAAATCTTTAAGCGATATTGAATCTGAAACCTCCAATAATGGACCATAACTTAAATTTAAAAGCTGTAATACTTCATGTTTCTGGCCAATTTCTATCCTATTTCCCTAGCGACAAGAAAATGGAGGCCGAGAAATAAAAGGATGAAAACTTCTTTGTGGAAGCTTTGAAGGAATAAAAAAATCCTTTGCCTTGGTCTGGAAGACTGGAAATGAGTATGAATGGCTTCGGAATAAAAGGAATCTTAATATTTTCAGATCTACTTTTTATTTCAACAAAGCATCGTATTATTCCGTTTGGTTTGTTTCCGTTTTAATAGGTACTTTGTAATTTTTTCTTGAGGCTTTGTTTTGGCTAAACTTCGTAATTTTCGAGATAACAATTATAATTTAAAAAAAAAACCTTCAGACTCAATTTTATTTCATGCTACATAATTTATCTAGTAGTAGAGACAAGCTTCGAAACATGTAATTATGAAATGTTATCTTGCAAAAACCGCGATTCAAACAGTAAAACGCCCATATCTTCAGAACGGCTGAACCGATTTTCATCAAACATAGCTAAGAACACTCTCGATAAAGTCACCTTTCAAATAACGGTTCATTCGTTTAGGATCTATGATTCAACAGACAGATACACAAACAAACAGGTACACACGTCAACTCATAAACAGTAGTGTATGCATGGAGCTTTCTGTCTGTAACGAAATTTTCATAATTGAAACAGTATTTCCAGGGATGACCTCGTACAAATAAACAATTATTTTAGATAAATAAAGGCTTCCATTACACAAACAATAGAAATATTTAATCCGGATGTGCAAGATAAACCCGTGTACAGGTTTCCAACTCCCTAGGCCATCCTATATGGGTCACATTTTTATTTCCTCGACTTTTTCAAACATCTCTCGTGGTTTCATGTACAGGTCGTAAACATATATAATGCAAAGCTTTGAGTTTAAATAGGTTTTATTTTGTGCTCATCTGGCGATGAAAGAAATGCGTAACTACATTTCTTGTATAATTTATATGCGTACAATTGTATGCTTAAGCGGTTACTTTAACGATTTGTGGCTTTCAAACTATTCTTTTACAAATTACAGCATAATAACCGTAACCAGATTTCCTCGATTGAGTTTAGTTGTAACTATTCCTGGCACTGCAAAGATTGTATTGATAACTTGAATAGTGTTGATTTTAAAGAATTGGAGACTTCATATTTCCTTCAAGAGACTAAGATAAGAAGATCTTATTCGCGTTTTATGTTTAGAAATCCAGTTTTTCGAATTATTAATTTCCATTGATTATTATTCTATTTTTTATCTATACTTATATTATAAAGAGGTAAACTTTGTGAGTTTGTGACGTTGTAGGGGGTAATCTCTGGATCTACTGAACCCATTTCACCAGTAGAAAGCTACATTATTCCTGAGTGTCATAGGCTATAGTTATTTAGAAAAAAAAATGGAGATTCTTATTAAATTGCAATAATGTAACCCAAAGTAGCAAAATGTTGCCTGTAAAATTCATTATTTGGCGTGCGCTGAGAAAACTATTGATGATACTTAAAAAATATTATTGTGTGCAATGAAACTGTAAAAATGTGCAAAAAATACTATAAAACAAATCTTCACTGTATTTTTAGAAAAAAAATATTCATGCAAATATTGTGCTAGTCGCTACTAGCACCATCTATATATCACCATGGAACGGAACCGAACGCGAACGATGTACAAAAAATAATCAGCCGAAAAACACTAGTTACTTCGGCAGGGTTTCTTTGTATGGGATGAGGCGTCAGTATGCTAGTATTATATTATCTGTCATCATCATCATATCAGCCGAAAGACGTCCACTGCTGGACATAGGCCTCCCCCAAGTGTCGCCAGATTGACCGGTCCCTTCCGCTGTGGTCCCGACCGACCGCAACCTTCACCAGGTCATCGGTCCACCTGGTGGGAGGCCTTCCAACGCATCGTCTTCCGGTTCGCGGTCGCCACTCCAGAACTTTTCTGCCCCATCGGCCATCCGTTCTGCGAGCAATGTGCCCTGCCCACTTCCACTTAAGTTTGGCAATTCTTCGGGCTATGTCGGTAACCCTGGTTCTCTTGCGGATCTCTACATTTCTGATTCGATCACGCAAGGATACTCCGAGCATAGCCCTCTCCATTGCCCTTTGCGTGACTATAAGCTTTCTGACGAGGCCCATTGTGAGCGACCACGTCTCAGAGCCATAAACCAATAATTATCTGTGCTATCAGTAAAATTCCATTCAGTTTACTTATTGCTAAAAAACAAAAGCAAAAACAAAAACAACCATGAAGTAACTTCCACAAGAAAACGATTACCTATTAATAACTTATTTCTAAAGAAAACTCATGCCACACGCATACCCTTTAAATACAACAGACACTAGTCCATACTGTTGTGACTAACCATTTGTTTTATACTTTGTTACCCTGACCTTCTTCGGAGATACCGTTTCACAAATTAGCCAGTAACAGTACCGGTGTTATAGCGGTTAAGCTTATTAATAAAAACTCTAATTATTATTTCGTAATTGTACCGAGTGTCATGGTTCGTGACTTGACACGGAATTAAGCTGGATATAAAAGTGTGAATGAGGTTTTAGGGTTCCGTACCCAAAGGGTAAAAACGGGACCCTATTAGACATGTAAAAGCGTTTGTACAAACCAACTTACAGAAATAAAATCATTTGTCATTTATTACTAAGACTCCGCGGTCCATCTGTCTGTCTGTCTGTCACCAGGCTACCTCTCATGAACCGTGATAGCTAGACAGTTTAAATTTTCACAAAAAAATACTAAAAATAGAATAAAATAAATATTACAAACGTGATATTTTTGCCGTTTTTTGCGATAATGGTACAGATGCGCGAGTCCGACTCGCACTTGGCCGGTTTTTTATCTATAAGCGACGAACGAATTCTTTGCTCTGTTATTTCATGTTTTACTTTTGGTTACCAATCCACGTTCTACGCCGTTCTACCCGTTATAAATACACTTAATAGTAGTAACAAGTCCGACTTTAAATTCCATTTTATTTTAACCATAAACAGTAATAAACCCATCATCAAATACATTAATTAATACCGTACCCAAAAAAACCTGCCACAATGAGACCAAAATACAGTAATTAACGTCCGAAATGAAGACGTTTAGAAGCTAAACCGTCTGTATCTAACTTACACATTCAGCGTGACGTCACTTAAATGCGTCGTTTGTTACCCCCGGAGTAAATTTACTGTCTCTACGTCACATAGTTGTGTCTCAAGTTCGGCTACTGAAACGTCTCTGATAAATATGTTTACGTTTTCACTTTACAGCGGATATAATCTAATTTTAGAACTCGCTCTTTCCATTATGGCTCATCTATTATTCCATTTTTAGGTAGCATTTGTTTATTTAGGACGTTTTAATTTGATTATTCGTTCTTGGAAGTTGGAGATTATTTCTGGTCTGAACACTGACCAATGAATAGGCTTAATCAACACCTCACGGTCATCATGATTTCAACTGAAATAGTCCAAGAGCAAAAATCAAACCAAATAGTTTATTTCAAATAAACCTTAGAGGTACTTTAAAAAGGGCAAATTAAAAAAAAAAGGTGGCTCTAGTTGCAAATCGCAAGCGTCAGTAGGTCTCAATGGAGAAGAATTTGCAAGAAACTCCACGGACACTCTTTTCCATCAGTTTTAATTACAAGGTTACATCATTATTGTTGAAAAATATACATATATGTGTGAACGAAGAGCAGTGGTGGCCCAGTGGTATCGGCCGCGACTTACAAGTTGTAGGTCGTGGGTTCGAGCCCAGGCAGGCGCTTTACTTTGTGTAAATTATTTCATCACCACTGCTCTCAAAAACGGTGAAGGAAAACATCGTGAGGAAACCGGCATGTCCTAGAACCAAAAATTCGAAGACATGTGACATCCACCAACCCGCACTGGGCCCGCGTGGTGGATTACGGCCCATTCCCTCTCACAAACAGGAGGCCTGTGACCCAGCAGTGGGAACATTAATAGGCTGATGATGTGATGTGAGAACGATGTAAAAAGACGTGCACATCAAAGCGTTTAGATAACAAACAATAAAAAAAAATACAATAACAGGCCGAAGCAGCTAAGTTATGACCAATCCCCACTGATAGCGCCCGTTCACAAACATGACGCATGGATCGGCACCACTCAGCTCAACAACCGAGCTGGACATGGACATATATGCCTCCCCCAAGTGTCCCCACATCTCACACACGCCTCATATTGTGCTCATTCAGTACAATAATCCGTAAAATATACCGTAAATCGACTAGAAGAGAATAAGCATAGCTCTATAATACTCACAATGGATCTTTGTGTCTCTGAATTGATATTTTTGTGTCAATGTTGAAGGTGAAGATAGCATTGTATAACTATCTCTTTCACTCGCTTACGGTTGTCGCATCGTCCTATCTCGCTTACTCTATGCAGTATACTCGATGACAAACTGTTTCTGGCGCAATGGTTGGCAGAGCCAACTTCAGAGACACAAAGATCCACTGTGACTATTAAATCAGTTTTAAAATCTATATGACTATAATTTTCAACTGATATGAAGACATAAATGTACTAAGACATCCAATAACCTTGTTCAAACTAGTTTTGGTTCTCAATAAAGGATTAAAGTTCTACGATAAACATAGATAGTAACAATACTGAAATTATTCGTTGAATATTTCATGTGTTTTATGGATCGTTATTAATTTAACAGCTGTGGGTACATTGGCACGACTCAATGGCATTTACAATATTAAAACAATATTGATATAGTGAAATTATTTCTGAGAAAGAACAATACAACATTACCCCAAGATATTCTTTTATTGCTATACCCCACAGCTCCCTTGGGTTTTTTTTAAGAATTTATGTCTTATCTAGAAAAACAGAAATGGAAGATTCCCCTGGGCTTTTCGCTAAGGGAAATACCGTGAATTGATACGTTGGAAAAAGAAATGAATGAAAAAGCTTCTATTTATCTTTAAAAAAAACTAATCAGGTTAATGCTGATGTCCTAATATCTATGATGAAAAATCTCAGATTTTTACCGACTTCAAAAAAGAGGAGTTAATCAATTCAACACATATGTATGTCATATTATTGGAATTGCACAAATTCACTTATGTTACTCTGTATGGGCTTTTAAACTCATTTGCCAAATTTGATAAGTGTATGTATGTATGGTTGTAGTATTTAGTGCAAAAATAACTTTAAGTTTCGGAAGTCAGTGTTGAAAAACGATAAAAACTAGAGGTACCAAAGACATCGACTTCCGAAACGAAAGTATTTTTTACACTTTTTAGTGTTTTGCTTATAAGTGGGTTTTTTTTATGAAAACTTTTTTAAAATGGAGTGATGAATTTTTCCAAAGCCAATCAAAATGCCAGCAATACAGAAATTAAGACTTTGAGAAAGGACTTGATATACCTACCCTACGGTTTACGTAAAAAAACCTCGTATTCTGATAAAAAAACCACGTATTTCTTTTCGATATACGGTAACCAAAGAAATACGTAACGTATAGCACTCTTTGGCTGCAAATTGATCACCTCTGGCGGTCCAGGCACTTCGAGAGTCGCCGTAAAGATAAAAATTCAGAAGGTTCAGCTCTAAGAACTCCAAAAAAGATCATAGTTGACAATGTGGGAATTAAAAGCAGCGGAACGCCCTCAACGTGAACCAACTCCAAAATGAACACGCTCTATAGACCATCTTATAATGATTGAGCTTCAGCTATGTTTAATGATATAGATCTTCTATATCTACGTATTTTGTGGTCGAAACCAATGGCCCCCGAAGTGGCGAACATTCGCGCGATGCCAAATGTAGCTGAATAGCGTGAATAAGATTAATTGGGATAGCCCTAGGCTGCCGACCGTGAAATCTTCCCGCTGACTGTTGGGTCAGATCTATAGATAGAAGTAAATTGGTGAAGCTATGCTCTGAATTCGGGATTGCTATTTTCTGGGGGTTCAGATTTATTGATATTGAGATTTGTGAAGCCCGATGTTTTTAACCTCCGTCGGAAAAAGAGGGGTGTTATAAGTATGACATGTTTTTATTTATTTATTTTATTAGGTTTACCAACAATTGTTTACGAAATTTGTGAAGCCTGATGTTTTTAACCCCCGACGGAAAAAGAGGGGTGTTATAAGTATGACATGTTTTTATTTATTTATTTTATTAGGTTTACCAACAATTGTTTACACTTAATTATAACAAAAAATACATGCTTAAAGTAATCTTAAAGTGCAACAATTACTTAGAGGCAAACACCACATTCACAATTTTGAAGAATCTAATAAGCTAACTTACATAGTTATAAGCGCTTATTATTAATACAAGTAAATGAGTAGGTACATAACATCAATAACATTAATAAAATTGGTAAAAATTTATAAAAATAGGTAAAATTGGTTACACAAAAATAAAAATTGGTAAAAATTATTCAATTAATAAAGATATTAAAACAAAAATTTTAAAAAGAAAAAAAAATAGTTGAGGTTTGGTAAGAATTATACAGTTGATTAAATTAATAAAACTGATTAAGTTAATAACATTATAAATAAAATTGAAAAATGATTAAATTTTATATAAAATTGACACAACATTAAACTTGTGAAGATCGATAAAAGAAAACACATGCATTGACAAATGTGGCAAAAATTACAATAATAAGTTTAAGGGCTACTCGATAAACTTATGAGGATGGATTTTAGTCTAGCCAAAGAGTCAAAGTGAAGATCGACAACATCACTATTGTTGTGTTGCTGTCTGTGGCATCATAGCTCCTGAACTTATTTAGTTTTAATTTATTTTGCTTGAGAGGTGACTTTGTCGAGAGTGTTCTTAGCTATGTTTGATTGAAATCGGTTTAGTCGTTCAAAAGATATCCGCCTTTTACTCTTTGAATCTGGGTATTTTCGCAAGATATCGTGTTATAACTACGTGTTTTGATAGATTGTTGATTGAAGCGTGTCTACTACTAGGTATATTACCGCTTAGTAAATAAAATAAACTGCAGAAAATGTTGCCTATCCCCGATGCGAGTACCTACGAAGCTTTTTAGAGGATTTTGTTTCGCAGGGGTTTTTTGAATTTCTAATTATTTTTTTCATCATCAGAGATATATCGTGTTCTATTTTCCAATATTATTTTTTAAATATCAATGCCGCGCATCATCCTATTTCATGTGTTGTACACACCACCCAAGTGACCCACCCTACTTTATTTATCATCATCAGCATCTTTCCGATCTTGTCCCTTGTCACTTGAGATCGGCAGAGCATTTTATCTTCTTTCATTCCGTGCTGTCAACTGTCACCCTAAGTGATAGCGGAACAGTCTCTTATCTCTCATATCTCTTAATCCAACCAACTTTTCCTGCTTCTCCCCCTCCCCCTCCCTCTTCCTCTTCCTCTTCATCTATCCACAATTATAGAAAATATACTTCATTATCAAATTAAATAAACTTCCTTAACACGGCAGCTCAATGAGAGCAAGTTTTTATCTCCCATCTCCACGTTTTCAGCGTACAGGTGAACATTGAACGAGCATCTTCTTCACCTTGTTCGTTTAATTGCGTACTCGAGTTTTCGACTAATGAACTGCTTAATTTATTGTGTAATTATACTGAATAATTGTATGTACAATGTAATACACCTACAGGTAATTGATTGTATGTGAAAACTTCGTTGAACCTCCCTCGTGTTCTATACTTTCTAATTATTTCGCTTAAAACTATTTGCGCTGTAAAACTTGAATGATGGTGCAGTTAGTCTAGCACCTGCATGAAGTAATTACTAACTTAGCTAACGCTTTAGGTACCTAATGGAAAAGGTTTTTAGGGTTCCGTACCTAGAAAGGAAAAAACTGAACCCTTATAGGATCACTTTGTTGTTCGTCCGTCTGACTGTCTGTTTGTCAAGACCCTTTTTCTCAGGAACGCGTAGAGGTATCAAGCTGAATACTCAGGTCTACTGTCACTTAAACCAGTGAAAATCAAACTTCTAAGCCAACGCAATTAAAAGATACAGCCGTTTATGCCGCAAATTTTCGACACTCGCAAGGGAATCAAAACCTACTGGGTACTTCCCGAGAACTCAGAATCTTGAAATTTGGTACGAAGCAACGTCTTATAGCACAGATTAAGGAATAATTGCGAAAACCGTAAATTTTTTGTTACATCATATTTTAAAAATATTTTTAATAATTCTAAACATACTACCCCTTTCCTCATGAACGCGTAGAGGTATTAAATTGAAATTCATATCAAATACTCAGATCTATAATACCTTTAAGCTGAGGTTTGTACGGAACCCTCGGTGCGCGAGTTCGACTCGTATTTGGCCAGGTTTTTTATACTTACTTAGCTTATAACGATTATCGCAAATCAGCAATTCGATCTCTGTAGCCGGACATAATTCCTTGGAGACTGCCGTAACATATCCCAGATTTTATCCAATAGACACCACGCTTCGGAGTCCGAAACCTAACTTATGATCACATTAAGAATTCATTAACACGGAATTGGATCCCTCACCTCATAAAAACCCTATTTCTATATCACTACACACAAGGGAACCCTTTCTCTTTTTATATTAATGATACATTTTCCTGTAGCTTTCATCAACGAGTAAAAAAAATGATAAAAGCCATTAACATACATTAAACCAATTAAAAATATGCACCATCCATCCTGTGAATGCTTCGGGAACGCTGAATTACGGTATTAAAGCCGACACGAGGGCTGCGTAATAGGTTATAAAAGCATGTGGCTAACCGCGGTGTTTTTAATAAAAAGCTCATATCCTAGGATCAGTTAATATAATGCATAAGGCACATTCGGGTTATGAAGCATGAAGATTTTTGGGAGCACCAATATTCGTAGTAAGAATGGTGATATTTTTGAACTCTTTCAAATATCTTCAGAGAACGATTTGTTTAGCATGGCTCTTACAACATCCCACTGCACTATTCCCAAACCACTGCGAATCCTGAAAGCCAGAATCAACAGTGGCGACCAACAGAAAAGTGCCGAGGCAATGAAGCTCGACGAAGTCCCGGTGAATGAATTGTCTTGTCCCGCAACGAAATTAATCAGAAAAGAATAACGCAGGAGTAGGAAAAATACAAATTTCCACTTACCATACCAAGCAGGAGACAGAACAAACAAGGCCAATAGGCACAAAGGGTCGTTTACATCTGGGATAAGCCCAGTTGCCTAGCACCATGGATTAAAATTTAGCATTTCTCTTTCACACCTATGAACTGCTTCAGAGAAAGCAGTCACGTAACCATCATATAAAACGCCCAGTATGGATTGAATAAAGTCCTGGGACGATGTCCCCTTAGTAATTTCCTGACGGGACGCTGGGATTGGAAGCCGTCGGGAAATTGATTTTAAAACGTTAATGCTGCAGTGCCGTTCAATCTGTGAACAGTGCAAGCGATGAGCGGACGCGACCAGCCGGATGATCTAATTAATTCGTCATTTTGGAGGCCGTCACCCGTCTGGATTAGTTCAACTGACCTTCGTGACTGATGAGCTGAAATAAAAAGTGACGAACTAATAAAATGGGCGCTTTTTCAATACACCTTTGCAGGTTTACATAAGATGCAATATTGCGTGCTAAGCGTTTCAATTCGACTATCTAACTAAATATATTTGCAACCTTACCCTTTCCGACACATTTCAGTCATTTGTATTACAGTCGGTCGATTCTGTTAAAAATCTGATTCTGTCATTCCAGTTGTTGATAGGGATTGACAGGTTACTTTACCTAAGTTATCACGGTGAGATTATGTGGTGTGTTAGGTACTGTGAGGACTCTTAGCCTATTTAGAGGCAACCTCCTTGCCTATTATAAGACTGGTAACAGTTATCTATTTAGTTTTGGAAGGTGTGTTTATGTTTAGTTTTGCTTGTCACTTTGGTACAAGCCGCTACCGAATTTCTGCAGAACGGATGGTTGAAGAGTTCTGGAATGGCGACCGCGAACCGGAAGACGATACGTTGGAAGGTCTCCCACTAGGTGGACCTATGACCTGGTTAAGGTTTCGGGATGGCGCTGGAAGCGAGACTCACGGGATCGGTCAATGTGGCAACGCCTGGGGGAGACCTATGTCCAACAGTGGACGTCTTTCGGCTGAAATGATGGTGATGATTTGATTTCCCTAAGCTATCCCCTCACATTACTTACCGCTAGCTTATTCTGTTCACGCCACCTAAGTTTGTACGGTAAGATTTTTACAGAATAGCACTACAGGTACTCACTCTTGACGTTCACTTATTAGTTCCTCTCCGTTCATAAATTGAGCCTTCCCCTTTTCGGGTGTTTCAGAGTTAATGACTTCGTTTTCCTTTAAATTGCATATCGTTACCGAGTTACCGAGGCAGGCGTTACGTAAAGCTCCGTCTGAATGTATTACCTTATTAAATATCTCTAATTTTGTTTGCGCCTCCTCATAATTGGATGGTTTATCTTTGAGTTACGTTTTATTTTTGCTTCGTTTCGTTCTGTTTTGTAATAAATTTTGTTTCCTTTGCGCTTGGGTCTTTGCTTTTTATGGGCGTATTTCGAAAAGGAGCTAATAATCCTACTGAATGGTTCTTTTCAGTGTTTTGGTTTGAATTGACTGTTTATTTCTGAATTGAGACGGCCCTTTTGATTGCTAAGTGCCTTATTATTTATTGCCATGGGCCTAGCCTTCTGAGCTGCTACGTTGTTTATTTTACTTATTAAAATCTTGTCTACAATATTTTGCTTACTACTTTAATACTATTATTATTGGCAACATTGTGGTACGATGTTGCATCATAAGTTGGCAGCACTACTACCAACTGCCCTTTTTAAAATTTCAATGTAACGCCGTGTATTGTTCTCCACATAAAATATCAAAAATAATAAAAAAAACTGTGAATTGATGTTCAAACTTTTGTTTTACTCGAAACATTCTCGTAAGGCAAATATCAACAACAGGCAAGGGGCAAACTAGTTAACCAATACCTCCACGTAAAAGTAGTATTTTTACCCGACTGCCGAAGGAGGGTAAAATGTGTTTATCAGTCTATGTATGTATGTATGTGTGTGTGTATGTATGTATGTGTGTGTGTATGTACCAGGCCCCTCAGAAAGTATTGCGAAAAAAAGTTTTTATATATGGGAGACTGGCCAGTTATAATGTATTTCGAAAATATGATTATTTATAAGTAAAAATAAGTAAGTTCCAATTTCAAAATTTCCCTCCACATTTTTTGCGAGTTAATTCAAAGTATTGATTGTGTCTCACTGAAATATGGATCTGCGCCGGGAACATTTTAGAGCTATGATTTTATACGATTTCAAGTGTCGCCTGAAACCGGATGAATCGTACGATAGACTTCAAATGGCATTCATGGATGAAGGCCCTTCCAAGGCAACCGTGTATCGTTGGTATAACGAATTCAAGCGCGGTCGACCAACTTTGGGGGATGACGAAAGAAGCGGTCGCCCTTTGACGGCTGTTACCGAAGAAAATGTGCTAGCAGTGAAAAATTTAATCCAAGACAATAGGCGAATTACATATCAGGACATTCAACACATATTGAAGATTGGATCGGGAAGCGTTCACGAGATTCTACACAGCCATCTTCGCGTGAGGAGGATAGTATCACGCTGGGTGCCGCACAACCTCACCGATGCTCAGAAGCAGGCCCGGGTGGAATGGTGCCGTGATATGCTTAACAAATTTGAAGCAGGCTCGTCTCGGCGTGTTTACGACATCGTTACAGGTGATGAGTCCTGGATTTATCAATACGACCCAGAAACCAAGCGCCAGTCGACTGTTTGGGTGTTTCAAAATGAGCCAACGCCTACCAAAGTGAAGCGATCTAGAAGCGGGGGTAAGATTTTGATCGCTAGCTTTTTTAATTTGACTGGCCACTTGGTATCAATTCCCTTACGGGATCAAAGAAGCATTAATGCCGAATGGTATACTACCAAATGTTTGCCAGAAGTTTTCTCTGTTATAAGCAACAAGCGACCAAACACAGGGCTCCGCGGGCTACTGCTCCACCACGACAATGCACCTGCGCACACCGCACTCAAAACGAGGGACTTCCTGGACAGCACGCCAGTCAAACTCCTGGGTCACCCTCCTTACAGCCCTGATCTAGCACCGTGTGACTTCTTTTTATTCCCAAAAATAAAAAATCAGCTCAAAGGGATACAATTTTCGTCGCCGGAAGATGCGCTGGCTGCGTTCGAGCAGGCTGTAAACGAGGTGTCTGCGGCGGACTGGAAAAAGTGTTTTGAAAACTGGTTTAGGCGCATGAATCTTTGTATAGAGGCTGGTGAAAAGTACTTTGAAAAGATTTAATAAAAATATATGTACGTATAGAACAATTTTTTTTAGTTTCGCAAAACTTTCTGAGTGTCCCACGTATGTATGTATGTATGTATGTTTGTTCCTATATGGCGTTCCAGAGACCAACGCGTTGGCCGATTTTGATGATTCATACGTCAATCGATGCGTCTTAACCCTGCGAGTGTCATAGGCTACATTAAAATTGGAAAATAGAAAAATGGCGCATTTTGGGTGCCATATTGTGGGGGCCCAATTTTTTTTTCTTCCAAACCCCTCGTTTGGGGTATCAAAATAAAGGGTTTTAAGAGGTGATTCCAAAAATATAAAACACTTATATAATTAAATGTATCTAATTCGAAAAAAAAATTACTGAAAAGTTATAAATAAAAAAACTTAATTAAATCCATATTGTTATTGTTGTAATCCATATTGTAATTATTATATATTATTATGTATCTATTTTTATCTTCTAAATATTTAGTTAAGGTATATGTGTTATTTATAGATAATTAGTTAAGTTATTTAGTTGTTAGTATATTTTAAGTTTCCTTATTTCCTTCTACACACTGTGTCTTCGTATATCATCCAACTATCCTGTCGCAGGTCTGCTGGAAGAAATTTCTTTTGAAATAAGCAGTACCTTTGTGCTCTTTTATCTGTATTATTTCTTTTCTCTGTTAAGTGTTTTGTGTGTACATAAATAAATAAAATAAATTAAAAAAATCAAAAAACCCGACTGCTTCAAAAGTGAACTAAAAAGTCGTAAACAAGGAAAAAATCATTCTGTGCATTCGGAGGATACATATTCGCGGGCTGGCTGACCAAAATCTGGTGTATCCTCCGCCTGCACAGCATGATTTTTTCCTTGTTTACGACTTTTTAGTTCACTTTTGAAGCAGTCGGGTTTTTTTGATTTTTTGAATTAAGTTTTTTTATTACCAAAGCTTTTATTATTTCTAAGCTTATTGCTTTGTAACTTCGTAACCCAGCTGTAACTCTAATCTCCAATGCACCGTAATGATTCTCAGCGGGTGCCACGAAACACTAACTGTCCAAAGAGTTCAAAGATTAATAAGGTTTACAATATCGCCTGGTCTTATTGTTTTAAATTACACAAAAGGGCTGTAATTTATACCAACCCTGTATAAGGGCTATATTGTGTTGTTCAAAGGCGTCTATTCTGTTAAACGTTTTCGCAGGCAAGCGGGCGGGCCAATTACGTATACGTCCTACATGTCAAATACCGCGGGACGCCTTGCTAAACAACGTCGTTTGCCGCTGTCATTAATTAATAACCACTTTTTGTTGACGTGTTGCTACGTCATTTTGACGGGCTTGTGGAATGTCTCATTAATATTGTGATGTAATACTTTATAGGAAATTTTACGACCGGTGTTCTAACGATCTTTGCGGGAGATTACATCGGTTAGTCAAGCCCTTTGAATGATTTATTTGCACTGTATAAAATTTCCCTTATTAATAATTACGTAAATATCGAACCGTCTAATTCTACCGGTATAATTAATTTTACTGATTGTCAACAATAGCAAAAACATTATTAAAAAAAAACTTTTACTAAAAAATACTACCGACTTCCAAATAAAACTACAAAGTGAAAAATAACTTTATTTTTGGAAGTCGGTGTCTTTCGTAGGTACCATTTTTTTGGGATGTGGACACCGACTGCCAAAAATTAAGTTATTTTTCACTTTGTAGTTTTTCATTTGGAAGTCGGTAGTATTTTTTTGTAAAAAGTTTTTTTTTTTATTTTTACTTTTTAGTTGTACCTACCTAATAGGCAAGTTGTTTAGTTGTAACTTTGTAAGTAGTAAGTTACCTTTAACGCCAGAATAGATTACCCGAATATCATAAAACTTGAAAATAACCGGTGAAATGAGAGATCTGCGTACCCCTTAAGTACAGCGTACTGGCGTGATGTTATGTTATGAAATGATATAAACAATAAACAGACATGCGATTGCAGCAATCCCGAGAGATTTGCCGTTATTTTTTTAAGAGTTCTGTTGTATATCTTCGAAATCCTTCATCAGATCTTCACCAAATAAAAATAGGACCAATTTCGAAACAAATACTTTCAAACAAAAAATTAATTTTCAAAATCGGTCCACAATAGCCGGAGATATCGGTGAACATAAACAAAAAACAAACAAACATAATGTCGAACATAGAACCTCCTCCTTTTTGGTAAGTCGGTTAATCAATACCGATAAACAATTTTCGTTTACATAACGTTAAGTAGTACGTAAATCAACTTTATTCGCGGTTATAACATCGGAAGAGTGACGTATACTTACAGTGCGATACTGCTGGTTGCGCAAGTGCAATGCCATGTTCGCCCTCGTGACGTCATGGATTTAACAAATTGTTCTTAGCGTGTTACGGCGAGTTCGTAGAGCGAATCCATGTATGAGGAATTGGTTTAATCAAAATGCTGTGGATTATATTGGCCTTATATTGTTAATGACTTTCGACTTGGAGTTTAAAACGACTTACGCCAACGACCTTGAGGGAACAAAACGTGCACTCGTTTCACACCCGTAAACTAAACTACTAAACTTTGGGTCGCGACCCAAAGTTTAGTAGTTTTTTTGTACTTTCCTTATTATTCTATGACTTTAAAAACCAAAACCTCAGATCAAAATGTAGATAATTAAATTATCTTTGAGATGGTGTTGATTTCATTAAAATACGCCCATCGGTTTTGTTGTGATTGCCGTGTTTTTGTCCGTTTTAGACAAACCTTTAAAAATTAATTACACCATGTTATACGAATAACACTCAAAATTTTCGTTGATTAAAGATGAAAAAGGAAATGGTCTAATGTAACATATTTTTCCAAAAAAAATCTCCTCGTACTAGCCGTTTAGACGCGATTCTCATTTTAAAATCAGCTACACCGGGGTATCTGCGCCTAAATGGATAAAACTTTGTTCAGTAAATAACGACATAACAGGCGCTCAGAGTATTTTGCGCTGGTAACTGAAATCGTCATTTCGGATTTAGAAATTGGCCTCGCCCGGTACACGATTCCAAAATGTTTTTTCCTCGGATGTTGAGCTGCGGTCTCTGAACGAGCCTCGAGGGGTAACTTACGGCCCGGTACTTACATGATATTGAGGTATATGTTACTTACGACTCCCTTGACGTATACCCACGCTTAATATTGTTGATATGTGCTTTTTGTTCTGTATTTCGTGTTTACTGCGGATTTTCTTATGTGGATTGCCGTCTTTACTTTGTGAAATGAATATTTCAGGCATACAGAGACCAACCTAATGTTTTTTCTTCGTATATGCTGTGTTTGACGCTTCATATTTGCAGGATCGATGTGTAGTACCCATCATTTATCTATCGTTTCATATCTCTGGTTTGCAAGAATTCATCCATTATCAGTAATGTGTATTTTCAGTAATAAATCATATTATTGGTCACGCAGTTGACAGGTTAATTAGCAGCCAAAATTAATGAGGATTACGTGTTTTCATAGCTTGCATTTTGATAGTAATTTTTTTATACCATTCCCCCTGTTTTGGTGTTTGAATTTGAAACACACCAATATATTCGACCACCATCTCAATGCTATATAACCAACCTCCTTGCGCCTCCTTGCGCAAAAAATATTCGATACAAACTTCTTGTGCAGAGAATACTAGACTTTCAAACTCCTTCTTCGATTTTAATTTTGAGTTTGTTTATATTTAGGATTTTAATATTGATTTTGCTGCTTGCTTATTTATTTAATACTTATTTGGATTGTAATTCTAATATTAATTGCAATGGTGTTTAATTAATTATAATTATGTAACGTAACGGAGGTGGTCACGGCCCCTGAAATTCAGGTGCTGTTACATAGCTCAGGGGTCAGGGTTTCACATTTTTTGTAAATTTTGTAGGAAATAAACCATTTATTTTTTATTTTTTATTATTCCTTGTGCTTAAATATTTCTTTTTCTCGTAGTCATGGTATAAAATATGGTATGCAACTCTTGAATAAAACGAATTTATGTCGAGGACCTTGAATCACTCGCGTCGTTCATGATTCTAACACTTGAATCACTCGCTATGCTCGTGATTCAATCATCATGAATTACTCCCGACAGTCGTGATTCAGTCGTTAGAATCCTTCACTTGCTCGTGATTTATCTATGGCCCTCGCTTTAACTCCGTCCTTTATTCACTAGTTGCATAATATATTATTATTAGTTTCATTTGAATACAAATTATATTATAATGTATAGTTAACATCGACTTTCAAACATTGCCAATGTGTTTGTTTGTCACAAGAAACTTCTTTAGAGGAATAAACAAGTTCATGAAAAATTCAGGAATAGTAATTGGATTATTCATTCTTGGTACAAATATCTTTTAGATCGAGAATGTTTGTTTATTGAATCCATTGATTCTTGCTAAAGTAAACTGTATAATGCAAAAACAATTTTATTATTTATTATTATTTATTATATACTTTATTGTACACCAAGATAAAAAACAATAACACATATGGAAACCTAGGACCTAATTTTAGGACTTATATCTACTTCACCATGTATGTTATTTTAACAATTTAACCCGCATGTTGTACCGTAACTTTACTTACTTTTCAACCCCCGCCGGAAAGAGGGGTGTCATAAGTTTGACGTGTGTTGCTGTGTATCTGTGCGTCTGTCTGTGGCATCATAGCTCCTAAACGGATGAACCGATTATAATTTAGTTTTTTTTTGTTTGAAAGGTGATTTTGTCGACAGTGTTCTTAGCTATGTTTGAAAGAAGGAAAGAAATGAAAGAAAAAGTGTTTATTTGTCACAAAACGACATACATACAATATAAGAATATACTTATGCTAAACCCTTAAAAATAGTATTAGCAGAACTTAAAAAAAAAACTGTTTAGCCGTTCAAAAGTTATGGGCTTTTTACTGTTTGAATCGGGGTGTTTCCGCAAGATAAATGTGTCGGTGGTTTTTGAAATTTTGAAATTTTACTTGTTATAGCTTATAGCAGTAAAAGAACACCGTTGGATGTAGAAACAGCATCATCAACTACTTACCCCCTTCGTTTATTACAATGCGTAAGTGGCAGGTGTAGTACTGATGTCGCTGTTTGTAATACTAGTACTGTTCAAAGGATTCAAATCATTTATAAGTATTCCACGCAGAAGAAAAAAATAACCATAATTACATTTCTTTTCACAGACATTAAAAACTCAGTCAGTCTCAAAAGACAGATGTTCCAGACGTGCCTGCTTATATTTTCTTATTGCGAGTTTTTACTCCCATTCGTTTAAGCCAGTCACGTGGCCAGTCATAAACGCCATTTTACGATAACTTGCGTGTTAACGGTACCCCTGTCAGGGTTGTCTTTTGTCAACACAGGATTCCATCTTCTGTTACGTTTCCGTATGACGTGTGAAGTTACGTGCTTTCCCTTTTAATGAAAAACTGGGTCGTGAAATTTTTCTTTGTCCTGGCTCGATTTTGAATCAAATTACAATGTTATCCTAGTACTACCGCTATTGAAAAATAGTGGTGACAGTGCCTTTCAGAACAGATTCTGAGTTCTATCCGAATTTGACATGTACTGAATTCGGATGGGTGGAGTTTGCACTTAGCGCGCAACTTCTATTAGTAGTACTGGTAGTACTAAAACTACTTCGGACCGAAACACTGTTCTCTCAAAAAAATTCAGCACAATTGTACATAGGAAATTGCCACCTGTTACGAAAATGAATGGATATAATTCCTTAATGCCTTTTTTTATTGTTTTGGGAAATCATCCAATGACTTCTCCCGCTCTGGGTTAAGCAGGAGGGCTATATCAGACTTTAACTGACTAAACCCACTCGTGGTCCTTTAGTTGCTTGAGTCAGGGTCGCGGTAACTCTCTTTCAAATTTATCCGCGACCCAGACAGGCATAGGTCTTAGTGGGCCCCGTCACTTTTGCTGACATCTCTTTGAAATGCGCGTGGCACACTACGCGCCGTAAATTTTTATCGGACTGAGAGCTACCCATTACTTGCCGTCCGCAAGCCTGCGCCTACGGTGTTCGGGCATCGGCTTGCGACTCCCGAAGCCCGGGCCATCTTCTGCGGTGGCCAGGGGCACGCGCCTCCTTTGCGAGCATTACTGCTTTGCAGAAGGAGGAGACATGCCCTCTCGCCCCTTATCGCCTGGACCAGGGCTGGACGCGAGAGGTCGCCACCACCGATCGCCACGAGGACACGGTGGTGCTCCGCGAGGCACACCTCCATCGTATCCTCCGGGCGGTCCACACAACGGTGACTCCCGGGCGTTTCCTCCCGCCTTATCCTGAACAGGAACCTCCCGAAACAGCCGTGTCCGGTGAAGACCTGCGTCAAGCGGTAGGTGAGGACGCCGTGACGCCTCTCAAGCCATTCCTCAAAGTGGGGCCTTGCTGCCGCAATTGTGGCGTGCCCGATCCTATCATAAATATAGGTACTTAGTTTTGAGTTTAATTTACGCTCATAACCGTGACTTTAATTCGTGGGCTTTACATAAAAGCTGGGCGTGGCCACATATAAAACCCGACGGCAAGACCATCTGGGCCCTAGCTTAGTCGGCTAGTCGCAAACTCTGAACTGAGCTTAATTAATCGCCAGAATTTTCAATAAAGGCTGAAACTAATAGTGGAAACATATGTTCAGAGAAAACTTCTAACAACAGGGAGTGAAAATCATAAATAAACGGTTAATATTACGATAGTGTAAACTTGTTTATAACAGTTAATTCGAGTCTTAAGGTTGCCCTAGTCGATCATTCTTCCATACAAATGTAGTCTGGCGATTACTCCACTGTTTGACGGTGTACGTTCAAAATAAAATAACAATTTGGCTCATCATTATCTAGCCCTGTATGGAAACTAAACAATAAAAAAAAATATGAAGGTAACGAGTGTTGAAAGTTCCATATTTCAAATTTTAACGTATCTTTGGGCGCAAATAAATACCATAAGAACAAGGAAAATTGAAAAACAGTCGTCATACATGGGATAGGTTAGTAGTTCAACAATGCAAATAATTTTATTTTGAACAGATACATTTAGTAATTTTTTTATGATATCCATATTCCTAAAGGTCTGTTTATAAAATTTCGCGCGCTCGTTTTCGTCCTAAATCGTCATCCATTTCGCTACAAATTTGAAAAAGTGTGTATTGGTACGGGAACTAGCTTCTTACTGCTCATCACAGCATCTATCTCTTTCGCACGTGTTGTCGGATGAGATATCATGAATTTAACCCGGCGCACAAAATAGTTCGTGCCGTCGACTAAAACAATTTAAAACAATTTTCTCTAGTATTTGGGACTCTTAAAAATGTTCACCTCTCTCTCATACAAATGTGTATTTATAAGCCGAAGTCGCAACAACTTAAGCATTAACGTTTATTTAATTATTTTTTCGCTCTGTACACGTATTTACATTTCTAGAAATGTTTAGCAATGCAAATACTGGCGAGAAGTTAGCACCGTGAATTTGCGAGGGTCCCTGTGTTGGCGCGGCACTAAAACTTGGTCGGGCGAGCTCCTTTCAAGCGGGGCTTATTGCTCAACTCTCCACATAAATTTTCATCTGGAATTTATATTGTACCTCGACAGTCAAAATATTACACAAATTTGTATTGTAGTTGCTACGATATTCGTTCGTAGCACGTTTATATTTTGTTTCGTAGCCGACCTGCTACGAAGTTGCTACGCCGTAGTAACGATGCTGAGACTGAAAAACGCGATATGGCGGTGGTTGGCCGTCGCTTGGTAAACGAGAATTGTAGTTTTATGAGTTTCAGCATAAAATATTAGCTTAGTCTTGACCAAAGCTTATTTATGATGCTGTAAAACGTAGCCTTTGATGTCTACCAACATTATAACTAGTCATTTGAACATGTTTATGTTCAGGCTATGTTCAGGCATCTTGAACTGGATTTGTTTTATTCACTGACTATCAGACCGAATCATATTTATGAAGATATTATAACGGTGTATGATAACAAGTAATAGACGACACTTTCACCTTACCTACAAGACAACGTTGCAGTACAAACACTTTATCTCCATTTTTTGGTTTTAAAGAAGATGTAGTGACTAAAATTGAAAAGAGTATGTTAAGATGGTTTGGCCATGTTGAGAGGATGAATGAAAGGCGACTAACGAAATGTATTTACATGGCAGACGTGAATGGAAACGCCGGGAGGGGACGCCCTAGAAAGACATAGGTAGACCTTAAAGGTGATGTTCTTCAGAAAAGCCAAGTGCGCAGTACCCATAACCGGCGTGTGTGTATGACTAGATGTATGAATGTGTGTGAAACAAAAGAAGTATGTAAGGATCGAAGCAGGTGGCGTTCTGTAGTTTCTGCCTACCCCCATGTGAAAAAGGCTTGAGTTTATGTATGTATTTTTCTAAGTCCTAAACCAGAGCACTCAATAATTGCAGGACGGACGGAGCACTTATCTGGTTGCACCTACGCTACGTAACAAATAGGACAGGAATAAGAACAAAGAGGCTGAGACAGGTGCCGCGTCCGGGTGACCTAAAACTGCAGGTGCCAGAGCTGTGCCGCGCTGTCGGGTCCAAAGTATAGTCTGACAGCGGTAGTTGGAAAAAGTATTAAAGTTATGATGTGAAATGGGAATGTCGTGTAGTATTAAGTAATAGCTTTGCCCGCGCCTTCGCTCCCGTCAACTGCCTATGCTACCCTACTTACCTACCTACCTACCCTACTTGCCGTCCTGCCTAACCTACCTATCTACCAATTCATTTTCTAGGGTCATTCTTTCGCGGAAAATTTTAACACCGCCATTCAGAAAATGACTTCAAATGCACAACGCCATCTATTGAATATGGAGTTCAACTGTCCAAATATTTGAATTGCGTGTGTTGTGATAATATTACTTCTTGAACATTTTAAATTCATCTAACTTTTTATAGAGTGAATCGATTGGGTTTCGTATATTTTTCATAGTGCGTGCACAAATAAACAACCAAACAGATAAACAGACAAAAATTAAAAAAAATGCTGGAAATGGGTTCTGTTGGTATATTTTCGATGTACAAAAACGACTTTTCTACAGATTTATTATATATGTATTGATTAAGGTTCCGTACCCAAAGGGTAAAAACGGGACCCTATTACTAAGACTCCGTGGTCCGTCTGTCTGTCTGTCTGTCTGTCACCAGGCGTATCTCATGAACCGTGATAGCTAGACAGTTGACATTTTCACAGATGATGTATTTATGTTGCCGCTATAACAACAAATACTCTGAACAGAATAAAATTAATATTCAAGTGGGGCTCCCATACAACAAACGTGATTTTTTTGCCGTTTTTGCGATAATGTTACGGAACCCTTCGTTCGCGAGTCCGACTCGCACTTGGGCGGTTTTTTTTTTATATTCTGCGCCTGAGCTGTCTGCAGTTTGTCGGATGGTCGTCCCATCGAACTGTAGGAAGGGAGATTGAGAGAGTGCATCTCTGCGTACACCTTCTCCACTATAATATCTCTCGCGTTGATGGCTAGTCTACGCTGAGATTTTCTGCCATCACCGATATTCGGTCAAGAAGAAGCCAGTTATTTTAGCTTGAAAGTGACTTTGATGTAGTTACTAAAAACTTCGTCTTCGGGTTTGGTATTTTTCAATCCATTTTAGGTAAAATTAATTTATTATATGTGTCGGATTTAGTCAATAGTACGGACGTCAAAACAAATCACAAGCACGCCCCTGGCGGCAAATAAAGAACAACTACGCATTGGCGCGCTTTTTCTAACCGCTTGCGTGGTGGGTACAACAGAATTTGGCAGTGGGGTACTGACCACCTTAGAGCTAAGACGTCGTAGAATCACTGTCGATCCGTAATATTAGTAAGCAAGATTGTAACTGTGATTGGTGATTATTTGAATAAACTCAGTGTATCGAATAATTTATGTGATTTCATTTTCACGATTGTACCCACAGACCTGCCCACACACGATGTCTTAACCTTAGGGAAAACATCCTGACTTGCCAATGGTTTACATCTATCGGCCACCCTTGATACGATTATGAAATTTTATATTATTATGACACACAGTTTGGGGTATTCGCTTCGGTTAATCTGAAGAACCTTTCGTAGCTTTAATCTTTGACAGTAAACATTGACTTAACTATACCTTGGTCTTGTAAAGCAGGTGAATTTACAACTCTATAAATACAAACTTATTTCGTCACGTACATACTTAAAAGTCCTTATTCAAGAGCTTCTTACGACCCAATTACATTATGGAGTAGAATAATACATATGCATGCTTAAGTATTCCATAATCGTAAATGCCACTCACGAAAGTTATCATATCAAACATGATAAGCGTAGCTGGGTAATTGAAGTAATACTCTGCGTCCTTATTTATATTGTTCAAGATTGGATCCATCGGTCGTGCCCATTTCCCTTGCTTTGGCGTTCGACCAGTCGGAAAGATTCTACTTCGCAGATGAAGGAGCATTCCTTAAAGACGTATTTTAGGTATTCGGGAAATTGTCCTTTGTAGCGTTCCAGCTGCTGGTTATCGATATTACATTGTTCGTTCATTCATTGTCGTATTGTGGATTTCGAGGATTGGTAGATGTCATCTCGTTTCGTGGTAAATTAAGGCATTATCCTTCTTTCTCCAAGCAGATCAAAGAATATTAAGGTACTAGGACCAGCGTCTCAGCTAATGTTTTTTTTATAAAATATTGTTCGTTCATTCATTGTCATATTGTGGATTTCGAGGATTGGTAGATGTCATCTGGTTGCGTGGAAATTGAAGGCATTATCGTCCTTCTTTCTCACAGCAGATCAAAGAATTTCAAGGTCAAACTATACAACTATACTCAAAGGTACTACTGACCAGCGTTTTAGCAAATGGTAATTAGATATCATCATCATCATCATATCAGCCGAAAGACGTCCACTGCTGGACATAGGCCTCCCCCAAGCGTCGCCACACTGACCGGTCCCGTGCGTCTCGCAACCAGCGGATCCCCGCAACCTTCACGAGGTCATCGGTCCACCTGGTGGGAGGCCTTCCAACGCAACGTTTTCCGGTTCGCGGTCGCCACTCCAGAACCTTTCTGCCCCATCGGCCATCCGTTCTGCGAGCAATGTGCCCTGCCCACTGCCACTTAAGTTTGGCAAAGGATTTTTTTTTAAAACCGGTGACACGTTCAGAAGTTACATTTCAAAAGCTCTTTTTAGGGTACCGTACCCAAAGCGTAAAAACGGGACCCTATTACTAAGACTCCACTGTCCGTCTGTCTGGCTGTCTGTCACCAGACTTTATCTCATGAACCGTGATAGCTAGACAGTTGAAAATTTCACAGATGATGTATTTCTGTTGCCTGTCTAACAGTAAATACTAAAAACAGAATAATTAAATAAGTATTTAATTGGGGCTCCCATACAACAAACGTGATATTTTTGTCGTTTTTTGCGATAATGGTATAGAACCCTTCGTGCGCGAGTCAGACTCGCACTTAGCCGGTTTTTTTAGTTAAAATCTCTATTTGATTAACTCATACGCTATTCGTTCATACCTTGGCCGTCATATAGTAGCGAAGTTTTAACTATTCGATGTTTGCGCTCGTTAATTGTCGAGGTGCGGGGCTTATCTGTCGATCGATAGCAGATAAGTACACACGTGAGATAACTCCACACTCTCCAGCCCCATTAAGTGCAGGAACACCGACGAAGACGTCTGAAGCACTTTAAGCTCAAATGTAATTTCGCTGTAGTTCAAGAGGTTATGTAAATTCAGAAGAAGCTAAGTAATTTGAACCTGTGAACTTGGTAATTTATATGTTCGGGTATATCGCGCTTATTATTCGGTGAGAGTTTTGGATATTTTAAATTGCTTTCAGGCAGTTTTAGTATTTATTTATTTATTATATTCTTTATTGTACACCATAAAAAAATACATACAGAACAAACGTTTTCGAACAAAGTGTACAATGGCCGGTCTTATCGCACAGGGCAATCTCTTACAGACGGTTGTCTGTAAGAGATTGCCCTGTGCGATAAGACCGCCCATTGGGATTTGGATGGACTGAACTATAGGAGAAGAATTAAGGGTTGTCAGTGTACAATAGATCATAAATAATATAACTTCCTTATACTTACTTAGTATTGTATTTCAAAAGCAAATTTTAATTCGTCGTTTTTTTTATGTTCCCCGATTACTCAAAGACGCCTGGACCGAGACGCCGCTTATTTTATTATTTTTCCGCTTTGTACTAACAAACTACAAAAAGACTAACAACGGAAAACAATGGGTACAATAGACACCGACATCGGAAAAGAAAGTTACTTTTCGCTTAGTAGTTTTTTGTTTTGGAAGTCGGTTTGATTTTTTGTTAATTAATTCAAAAAATCAAAAAACCCGACTGCTTCAAAAGCGAACTAAAAAGTCGTAAACAAGGAAAAAATCATGCTGTGCAGTCGGAGAATACATATTCGCGGGCTGGCTGACCAAAATCTGGTGTATCCTCCGCCTGCACAGCATGATTTTTTCCTTGTTTACGACTTTTTAGTTCGCTTTTGAAGCAGTCGGGTTTTTTGATTTTTTGAATTAAGTTTTTTTATTTATAACTTTTTAGTTAGTTTTTTTCGAATTAGATACATTTAAACATATAAGTGTTATATATTTTTGAAATCACCTCTTAAAACCCTTTATTTTGATACCCCACACGATGGGTTTGGAAGAAAAAAAAATTTGGGCCCCCACAATATGGCACCCAAAAGCCGCCATTTTTCTATTATCCAATTTTAATGTAGCCTATGACACTCGCAGGATTAAGACGCATCGTTTGACGTATGAATCATCAAAATCGGCCAACGCGTTTGGTCTCTGGAACGCCACATAGGAACAAACATACATACATACATACATAGACTGATAAACACATTACCCTCCTTCGGCAGTCGGGTAAAAAAAAAATCTCATACAAACCCGTTCATAATTCATATTTCACAGTTATTCAAGAACGGTCTTCAACTAGTGTAGATGTTAAATAAGCTGATTGCTCTGATAGCGCCGCGTGTTCTCCGTCAATTGTGCTTGCATCAGCGACCACGATTGATGTGGGAAAGGATAGAAATAGAACGGCATGTGGAGAATCACCATGGGAAGAAAATAACGCTGTCGAGTGTTGAACCATATGATTGATAAATTGTTACATACACATGTGGATAATTAAAAAAACTGGCCAATTGCGAGTCGGACTCGCGCACGAAGGGTTCCGTAAAAAACGGCAAATAAATCTCGTTTGTTGCATGGGAGCCCCACTTAAATATTTATTTTATTCTTTTTAGGGTTCCGTAGCCAAATGGCAAAAAACGGAACCCTTATAGATTCGTCATGTCTGTCTGTCTGTCTGTCCGTCCGTATGTCACAGCCACTTTTTTCCGAAACTATAAGAACTATGCTGTTGAAACTTGGTAAGTAGATTTATTCTGTGAACCGCATTAAGATTTTCACACAAAAACAAAAATAAAACAATAAATTTTGAGGGTTCCCATACTTGAAACTAAAACTAAAAATATTTTTATTCATCATACCCATACGTGTGGGGTATCTATGGATAGGTCTTCAAAAATTATATTGAGGTTTCTAATATCATTTTTTTCTAAACTGAATAGTTTGCGCGAGAGACTCTTCCAAAGTGGTAAAATGTGTGTGTCCCCCCCTGTAACTTAATAAGAGAATGATAAAACTAAATAAAATATATGATGTACATTACTATGTAAACTGCCAGCGAAAATTGGTTTGAACGAGATCTAATCAGTAGTTTTTTTTTAATACGTCATAAACCGTAAACCGCAATTTACCAAGTACGGAACCCTTCGTGCGCGAGTCCGACTCGCACTTGGCCGGTTTTTTATTTGTTGTTATAGCGGCAACATAAACACATCATCTGTGTCAGAAACACATCAAATTTCAACTATCTAGCTATCACGATTCATGAGATACAGCCTGGTGACAGACAGACAGACAGACGTATCGTGTAGTCTTAGTAATAGGGTCGGGACCCTATTACTAAGACTCCACGCTTTTTACCCTTTGTGTACGGAACCCTAAAAATAATTGTGCAGTAAGTTCGGTAATTTGGCATGAAATTCGGTTGCGACATTTCCAATTCAACGATACATTTATCTCTTGAACGAAAATGCATACCGACAGATTTTTATAGTCCTTACACTTGAATTTACTGTACTTCTTATAAATATCCATTATTCTTGTAGAAGCCATAAAATTTTGCACTTTTGTTCAACTTTTGATGACTGAAATATTTATTGTTTGTTGAATTACGTATATTTTATGTCTATATACGTGCAGGCTGCTTGATGAATCGTTTCCCGATGACGCTGACGCATAGCTTCAAAGATTTGGACGTTCGCCAGAATGCTGGTCATCCTCTGTGTGCCTACGCTAACGATTGAAAGTTTGGTACGTCCATTTAAGGCGCCGATTCTCTTGAGTAGCTGATTTTAATATGAGAATCACGTCAAACGACTAGTTGTAATTTTTTGTAAAAAATATATGTTACATTAGACTATTTTCTTAATAATTTGATCTAAGAACATTTTGAGTTTTATTCGTATAACATAGTGTAATTAATTTGTAAAGTTATGTCTAAAACGGACCAAAACACGACAATCGCACCTAAACAGCTAGGCGTATTTTAATGAAATCGACACCATCTCAAAGACCATTTAATTATCTACATTTTCATATGAAGCTTTTTTTAATTTAAAGTCATAAAATAATAAGGAAAGTGCAAAAAACTGCTAAATTTTGGGTCGCGCGGGTGTGAAACGAGGGCGTGTTTTGTTCACTCAAGGTCGTTGGCGTTAGTCGTCTTCTTAACTGGACTGAATTTTAGCCCCGTATGCAGCTTGTAATTGGGTAATTTGTCTAAACAAACTGGGTTATGTACCTTAATCGCATTCTGGGAAAACGCTTATCATGCGCTGTTTCCGTATCTGTATCCTACTAATCCTTGCTTACATTACAATATTATGTAAACGTCTGGATGTTTGTCAATCAATCACTCCTCAACTACTACAAACGGATTTGTATGAGACTTGGTATACGGATACACCATGACCTGTACATAGGATGGGTACTTGTTTTCCCGGTAGTATCCCGTGGGTTAATTGGCATAACTTTCAAAATTTACGCGTGCACACCTTCTGGCAGTAACCATCATCATCATCATCATCATATCAGCCGAAAGACGTCCACTGCTGGACATAGGCCTCCCCCAAGCGTCGCCACATTGACCGGTCCCGTGCGTCTCGCAACCGGTGGATCCCCGCAATCTTCACCAGGTCATCGGTCCACCTGGTGGGAGGCCTTCCAACGCAACGTCTTCCGGTTCGCGGTCGCCACTCCAGAACCTTTCTGCCCCGTCGGCCATCCGTTCTGCGAGCAATGTGCCCTGCCCACTGCCACTTAAGTTTGGCAATTTTTCGAGCTACTATCATCATCAGCCTTTTTTTTCACGAGACACAGGTCTCCTCTCTGTGGGAGTGAATGGGCCGTAATTCACCACGCGGGCCCAGTACGGGTTGGATGTCACATGTCTTCGAATAGGTAGTATTAAATGAAGAAATAGTAACTTAATACGATAAATATCAATTGAAGACCTAAACATAAATACCGCCGAGAAAAACTGTTTTGTTTTCATTTCTCAGTCCAAGACAGATATTACTTACCTAAAGATGGTCTCCACCTACAACTTGTAATTCCGCGAGTGGTTGTGATAAATGAAGGTGTCGGGAATGATGCTGACGCGTCATATTCTGATGTTGGATGAACGCCAGCGGTTTTCATCATCCCAGACCCTGCATGTGTGGGGTTTGAAAAAAATAGGTTTCTTTTCAAAAACGGCTGTCTTTCAGCAAAATTTGTATGTGAAAGTGAAGAAAATAGATTTTTAAACGAGTCTTTGATATTCGACGTCAATTACAAAATGTCGAAGGTGAGGTGGTGACAGGCTGCGTAAATGTATAATTAGAACTTCAATCAAGTACTAGTTTAACCTCTTCAAGCTTTGAATTCAATTAGCGAGCTAAACTTTAGACTTGAAAATACGAAACCACAAATTAATTGCTTTGGTATAATTTAACGAGAAACAAGCTACATTGACACCACAAACAATAGACACATGTTTTGATTTCTAGGTCAAATAGAACACGTGCCAATTTAATTAAGATATCTAGCTATGTATTTAGTCTGTCACCTTCCAAGTTTTAATTCAATTTCGAGCGCCTACCAAATTGGCTACTGACGAATAATATCAAATATTGATTTGAAGCGAACTGGATTTGAATAGCGTCGCCTGCTGCGTCTATTTGAAAGCCGTATTCATTTGTATTGATTTTTTCGTGTGAACTGTTATTGGGTTTTTCCATCTGGGATAGCTGGGATGACGGGTTTGTTCCCAGTTGGTGGAAGACTTAAACATAATTGGCGAAATGTACTGTAGGTGCATCTCTGCTTACCTTTTTGGGGGAATGCAGGCGTCATGTTATGTAGGGAAACCACCCTATCCCACCCTATATTTTGTTTTTTTCGACTTATTGTCGGGCCTACGTTGTCCCCCCATATCTAAGTACTAATGCTGTAACATGGAAATATTGTAAAACCAAACCATTTTTAAAAGGAGTTGGAGTGGAGTTTCTTGCCGGTTCTTCTCCATAGGAAACGACCAACCCGAACCGTGCACCTTTTGTCGGCGTTTTATATGTGCCTATGTAGGCCTACGTGAAAAATAAAAAATGTTGATTGATTTTATCGCTGGCACCCGTCCTGTTATTGGCACTTCTGAGTTTAAAGGGAAAAAGACTCTCATTACGCAGTGTTGAAATTTCTGTGCCAGTAATAGGATTTTCGATAGCTTTTTTATAAGTAAGTGAAAATATTTGTATAACTAGCTTCTTTCTACCAGCGGCTTCGGCCCCGTAAATAGTGTTTTATCATCACAAGGGATTACAAACTATCATATGTCCTTCCCAGGGTCTCAAACTATCTCCATGCCAAAATTTATCTAAATCGGTTTAGTAGATCCAGACATTACCCCCTACAACCTCAAAAACTCACAAACTTTACCTCTTTATAATATTATTATAGATTACTATTTCACTGAATGAAACAAATCTTAAAATATTAGATAAAAAGAAGATTAGAATTATTTCCTTCGATGTCATTATAATTTTTGTATGCTTAGTGCACTTCAATATGATTTCCTGGGCATTTGATTACTAAGCTAGGCTAGAAACTTCTTAAAGTGCCAATAACTGGTTATCCTACCCTATGTTATATGTGTTCTATATGTGATTTGAAATGAGTATATTAGAGGAAGTTTGAAAATAGCGCCAGTGACAGAAAAGTTGAAAGGAAACCGTTTGTCCTGGTATATCCACGTTATGAGGAGAGATGGAGCGCATGTTACTAAAAGAGTTATGAACATAAATGTGGATGGATGGAGAGGGAGGGGACGGCCAAAGAAAAGATGGATGTCAAAGTCAAAGACAAATATATTTATTCAACTAAGCCAATAAACGGCACTTCTGAACGTCAAATAAATTAAAATTAAAATTTACAAGTAATAAAAAATGATTCTACCGTGCATTCGGCAAGTACATTGTTATTTATGGAGAATAACGCACAAGAAACTCCATGAATGGATGGATGGACTGTGTGAAGAGTGATATGAAAGAAAAGGGAGTCAGTGATAGCGTGACAGAGGACAGGACGGTATGGAAGAAGAAAATGGTAACAAGGGACAAGGGCAGAAAGATGATGAAGTGATATCTTCCTAACTTGATTAAACCTATGTTTCTAACCGTCTTAAAGAACAGCTAAAGCCATCAGAAAAAAAACCTTGCGAAGACCTCAATAAAATCAAATGTGTTTTAATGTGAATGACTATGGAGGAAAAAGAAAGAACATAAGGCGGAGGAACACATTATTTTCATCTTTATAAGTCCAATAATATGACGATTTGATTGTGTTTCAGATAGTAATGCTGTGCATTAATTTCTATGGTTATGGTTTTCTCTGAATAGTATTGTTCTTATGGTTATGACAAGGCTTAGTTATGTAATAGAATTCCTCCGTTCTGTTTAGGCTTATCGAAGAAACTATCGTTTGAATCGAGGAATTTTTCAATCAATATATACGTCTGTAGTAGGTATATACCTCTACTAGCTGTCCCACGCGGCTCCGCTCCTGTCAACTGGCTACCTACCTACCCTACCCTACCTACCCTACGTACATGATTGTTGCGTAACTTAAACCGTTTACGTAGCGCACGCAACGGAAGCTCTCAAAAAGGAATATTTTTGCTGGTTTTTGCTACATTTTCCATTTATGCTCCGCTCCTATTGGTCGTAGCGTGATGTTATATAGCCTATAACCTTCCTCGATAAAAGGACTATTTAACACATTTTTTTTTAAATTCCAAACATTAGTTCCTGAGACTAGCGCGTTCAAACAAACAAACTCTTCAGCTTTATAATATTAGTATAGATATAAAAGCTTCACTTCATGAATACTTGATAATTAATTAGTATTAACAGCTAATTGCCTGTAGGCATTCCTTTCAGCTGCTCTACGGTAAAAATTGAGTACCTTTCCTGATTCCTCTGCTCTTTTACGAAAGAGAGTTTTTCTCGTTAATTTCTGTCTTTATTTATTCAAAATTTAGAGAGGAGCTCGTGGCTAAATAATAACAGCCGCACGGGTCGAACTACAAGGTCAAGCAACGCTTGACGAGATCGGTCCGTAGATGGGTGACCATTACAACATAGCGAGTTTCCTTCGTGCCTCGGCAAGCAAGTTAAACCGTTAGTCCCGGCTGTCATTTGAAGATCTTTGACAGTCGTTACGGGTAGTCAGAAGCCAGGGATCTGACACCAGTCTTACCAAGAGGTATCGTGTTACCCAGTTACTGGGTTGTGGAGTATAGATAGGCAGTTGCTCCATGTTAAGCTCTGGTACTCAGCTGAATCCGGTAAGACTGAATAATTGGGAAAAAGGCTAGGCAGATGAGGCAGATGATTTTTGCAACATTTCAATTAAAAACTTACGCTAGCTACTTGACCTATAAAACCAAAACAAAAAATAACAGCAATACCAATAAAATCCACCGGCCACCAATATACATTTTTCCAACAAAATCGTTCCCGAACCGTACAAGTATGTGCTCAAATAAAAGTTGACATTCCCGTAGCAAGCGGTCGGAAGGAGTTATGTCGGCACAATGTTTCATGCGGCCCCTATAATCCATGGTGTTTCGTCCTTTTGTTGCTATGTGATTTATTTTTTGGAGCACCCGTGTTTTGGAGCCGGCAATGGGACCGAGTGGGACGGATTAAACAACGAAAGTTTATTTTTGTGGTTTCTGGTAAATTATTACGTCAGCAGAGAGAAAAAGGATAAACCTTGAATAAAAGTATTTTATTTCTATTTTCAGGAGTGAGATATCCATTCAAATTTTAACAGTGTTTTATTTTCGCCTTGTTTTCGAGCAAAATCAGTCTGAAGTAATCACAACTCCACGTTTACGTATAACACTAAACTGACTAATAACTTGACGTCACCTTGAGATCTAATCACACTTCACACTAATATTATAGAGGCGAAAGTTTGTGTGTTTGTATTTTTGTTACTTCTTCACGCTCAAACAGCTGATCGGATCTGGATGAAATTTGTCACAGAGATAGATTATAGCCTGGAATAGTACATAGGATATATTTTTGTCCCGGGAATATGTTCTATGTGTATATATATCCCGGGAACATACACATAGAACATATTCCCGGGATAAAAAGTATCCTTAGTATGCCTCGGCAAGTACGTTAAGCCGTTGGTCCCGGCTGTCTTTTGAAGATCTGTGACAGTCGTTACGAGTAGTCAGAAGCTTGAGATCTGACACCAGTCTTGCCAAGGGGTTACCCAGTTACTGGGTTGTGGTGGTCAGATAGGCAGTCGCTCCATGTAAAACACTGGTACTGAGCTGAATCTGGTTAGACTGGAAGCCGACTCCAACATAGTTTGGAAAAGGCTAGGCAGGCAGGCAGAATTGTGATGTGATGTTTCCTTGGGATAATTTTCGACATTAACGCGGGCGGAACCGCTGGCAGAAGCTAGTACCAAAATATGTAACAAATCCCTCATATTCCTCTCCTTTACATGTATAAAACGCGATCTGAATATTCAATCTGTACGTGGGTACTCAACTTGTCGTTCCCTGATTTGTATATGGCAACGTCTCTGACGACACACGTAAGGTGTCCTTCCCAAAATATTTATGGTCCGACCTGGATCAAGACGTTTCTGTTTAGTAAAATGTCACTCCTTTTACTTATGTTTGTTTGTTGTTTTGTCGGGATCGTGTTGGCTAAATTAAATTAGGGACGGTTACGTTTCTTTTATGTTGTGCTCGGCTGAAAAACTAAGTTATCTTTGTCTTTTTTTTCCTTGTGCTAGGCTTGCGCTTGACCACGTTCTCACTTGTTCACTCTTGACTTAAAGACTCCCAGTTTGTAGATATCAGGAAATATAGACTCCGGCAGGGAATTCCACTCCTTAGCTGTACGCATAGTAAAAGTATTCCCATAACGTTTGCTTCGTTTGGGTGGGATGTCCACCATGTACCGATGACGCATCGCCGTACGTCTTGTAGTCCGATGATTGAAAGGGCTCTGTCTCTACTTACATAAAGAGACTTACGTTCACTATTAACGGAACAATACTAGTGTTCTTCAGAGAAAGAAAAAATGGCAAATTCAATGTTTCTGGAATGGTATAAATATTACTTCAAATCAAATATCCAATTCAGAAACCGGTTCTATGAATTTTTTATGAAATTTTCAAACTCGTCTTTAACCTGAAAACTTGTTAAAGTAGGGTTTGGCACGTTCATTGTTCCAAATACTCAAATCAGAATCCGGCCCATAGTGTGGTCTTATTACGTTACATACTACTGCGCATTTGTAATTACGTAACAGATGTTGATGACGTCGGTAGCACTATATTCCACCGTTACCGCCACCCTTTGTAGCAGTGTGCTTCAGTTATTCAGGATTCCCTTTGTCATGCAGCTCGTCCATCGAGGCCTGTAATATTCAACGACTGAAATGTTTGGTCTGTAGTTACACATTCGGTAGTAATTACGGCGGAGACCACGAAGGAGAAGGTTTTGAAAAGATCCGAGAAGTGAACTGATAATTATAATATCTTTAATATTGTTCGATTTTTGACAAGTTGAAATTTTTAAGAAAAACGTGTCTTTTAAAACGATAATATCATATTTTTCACTCTTATCTGCCATCGACACGCTAAGAGCGGTTTCGCACTGCATCATCTGAGTCCGAATTTGAGTTCCGAGTTCTAACTGTCCGAATTAGAAATGTTCTAAATTCAGTCCGAAGTAAATTCGGCCATTTCTCGGAGTTGGATCGGATGCTGTGCGAAACTGTTCTAAGACGAATCTCGGTAAAAGCGAGATTCTGGCGAATCTAAAAGGTACCGCCTTTCGTATTCATTTCTGTCAATCTACACTAATATTACAAAGAGAATAGATTGTAAGTTTGTTTGTAATGGATAAACTTAAAAACTACTTAACCGATTCCGGAGAGCCATACGGTGGGCCACGGGAACGATGCCTCGCAGAAATGCTCTAGTATCAGATACAACCACGAGGAAATTAAACGCGTATTTTATCTTATTAAGTAATTTCCGTCCGAAGCCCGCCATATTCAGCTACCAACCTATTTACCTTTCCTTCAATGAAAAACATTACACGTGCTGCCAATAAAGTTTTCCTTCACTTTATTAACTGAGTAACGTAAAGGAATTTCCGTGAACTTTTTCCCTGTGACAGTGAAAAACTAGACGTATCTCTACGGGTGCAGAAAATAACAGCGGTTGTACTAAAGTTTCGTATTACTCTGTCAAAGGCTATGAAATATAGTCTGTAGCAAGTTAGGTTGACAGTGCGTGTAAATACAAACGTGTTCTCTCTCACGAAATGTGACATTGATATGAGTTTTACTTCAGTTTTCTGCCTCTCGACTGTTATTAATTTTTAATGAAGTAGCTTCATTAAGGTTACACTGGTCGAAAATTCTTCCATACAAACGTAGTCTAGCGATTACTCCACTGTTTGACGATGTAAGTTCAAAATAAAAATGATATCAATTTGTCTCATCATTATCTAGCCCTGTATGGAAACAAAAATGTAAAAAATAATATAATTGAAAGTTTTGTCGAAAGTTCCATATTTCAACACTAATTTTAACGCATCTTTGGGCGGCAATAAATACTATAAGAAGAAGGAAAATTGCAAAACGACCTCCATACAGGCATAGATTAGTAATTCAACAATGCAAATAATTTTATTTTGTAAATATACATTTAGTCGTTTTTTCATGATATCTAGACACCCAAAGGTCTGTTTATAAAATTTCGCGCGCTCGTTTTCGTCCTAAATCATCAAACATTTCGATACAAATTTGCAAAAGTGCTAATTTGTACGCGAACTAGCTTCTTACTGCTCATCACAGCATCTAACTCTTTCACACGTGTTGTAGGATGAGATAGCATGCATTTTAACCTCGCGCACAAAATAGTTCGTGCCGTCGACTAGGGGAACCTTAAGTGCTAAAACGTGTTTCATTTTCACTGATTGAAATATCTCAAAGGATGTGCTTAATTCCGACTTCTTAAATATTTTAGCCACGTAAGGTAAGATAAATTTTACGAGTATGTCTATAATATAGGTCGAGTTCGTGACACATGGAACCCAACCTTGACCGAGAGGCGAGCATTGAAAGGGAAAATTTGTGTGGGATAAAAGGGAAATGGGATTGGGTAGAATTAAATGGCATAAGTTAGGAAAAATAATCTAACTCTATCAACGATAATGAATTACTGTTATAAGTATTGACGATGAGACATTTCTTAAGAGCTTGTCCATCTCATATACTAAATGCAGAGAGTCTTATGGAGTACTGTTCTCATCTCTGGGACGGATCTGCCAAATACCAGCTTGATGCACTAGAGTCGATTGAAAAGCGGGCCATAAAACGGTCATCGGCAATGAGGCACTGGTCAAGGCTCCAGAGCCTTGAACATCGTCCCGATTTGCTAGCTTGTCGGTTTTTTATCGGTTACACTTCGGGGAGTGTGCGATGGAATTGCATGATCTCATTCCACCTAGCCCATTTCATCATCGGACTACAAAACGTACAGCGAATCGCCGTCGGTTCATAGTGGATATCCCACCCATACGCACAAAACGTTTTGGGAACACTTTTATTATGCGCAAAGTTAAGGAGTGGAATTCCCTTCCGGAGTCTTTGTTCCCTGATAGCTACAACCTTGGGGTCTTTAAGTCAAGAGTGAATAGATTACTTCTAGGCAAGCGTGTTTCACCATAGGCCACATCTTCGCTTACCATCAGGTCAGATCGTGGTAAATTACCGTTATTACTAATATATTGTAATCCATTTTTAGAAGTTGTATGAAGCATGGCTCGTAAGTTCCCTTATGATACGTCTTTATTTATTGTCAGTAAGATAAATGTGATATGTTTCTCGGAAGTTTATTACCGACTGTATCGCAAAGGAAAGTTATTTACTTGATATGACGTTCGTTATACTTGGAGAAAGTCAGACATAGTTGATATTGATACGAGAACTTTTGATCTTGTCCTGCAAAAATATACGTAGCTTTACGGGGGTTAAATAAATATAGGCGTATTGCCAAAATTGATAGTGGAGAAGGCTCAAAGCTTATTCGCCTAATTAATGTTGGTATTCATAACATGTAAAACTATAGCGTGGTGAAGGTAGCTGAAATCCACTGGATGCGAGTTGTACAAGATAGCACAGATAATATAATACTAGCATACATATGCCTCGGGTAGATGTATGGGACAAAGAAATTGTACCAACGCAACTAGCGTTTTTCGTCTGATATTGCTGATTATTTTGATAAGTACTTCGATCGCGTTCGGTTCCGTTCCATGGCTATAGATAGTGTTAGCAGCGACATGCAAGTAAAAGGGTTTTCTCGATTCGTGACTATTTTTTTCTTTAAATACAGTGATACAATTGTTTATAGTACTTTTTGTAAGTTTTTACAGTTTCATTGTACCAAAATGTGTTACAATACAAAATTAAAAAGTCGAGTGCCGTGCCTCAGACATTTAAAAACTTGCCATCTATTGGAATCAATTTTAAATGCTCCGTTCAAATAATCTTTGAAATGTGAATGATGAGCCCAATCTATACCAATATTATAAAGAGGAAAGATTTTTTGTTTGTTTACCGAGTAGGCTCCGAAATTACTGAACCGATTTAAAAAAATTCTTTCACCTATGGAAAGCTCAATTATTCCCGAGTAACATAGGCTATAATTTTGACGGGAGCGAAGCCGCGGGGGTCAGCTAGTATTATATAATTTTACACACAATTCAATAACAAATAGATACAAATCGCGCCATCTTGTGATATTTACTTGAACCAAATTTTCTTTGTTAGCGCTGGGACCACGTGAAGAAAGGCTGGCTGATGCGGCGACGCTTGTGTCAATCAGTAGAAGTCTGACTGCAATGATGATGATGATGATGAGTCACATCAACTGTCGTGACATTCGACAGTGAATTTATTGATTTGATTTGACTTAATACGACCTTCTGTCTTTCGGGATACGTTCTAAAACGGTCGCCACGAGGGTAAACCAGTTTGCCAAGTTTCATATTGTGTATCTTGTTAGCCGGCGTCAGGCCACGGGAGAACAATTAGCTCCGATACCGCTAAACTTCGGGCAATTCATCCATAGTTTAATTTCGACTTGATTAAATTATATTACCGTTGGCCCCAAACAGCCGACGTTCTTCAAACTTAGTAATTTTGCTGTTTAGTAATCCATAAACATAAAGTTGTTGTAAACTAGGTACCCCCTAACTTTGTATTGTTCTCATTCAGAACTCAGAACTGCTATCCAAGGACAACTTAGCACTCCCAAAATTGTTCTGGATTTCTGATATTTAGACGCGAACCCCTAACAACCAATTGTAGTTCAATCAGCACAGTAAACAATTTATTAGTTTTAGTTTGAAGTTGAAATTATTTGCTATTCCAGATTGTATTGTTGTGTAATTTAACTAACAAAGTCTGGGTTCTAGATTTACCAAAGTTATTGAAAGGAGAAACGATACCTGAGTATTTATGGCAGTCTATAATGATCAATCAGGTTTTGGTGAAGTGAGAAAGAGAGCTAATAAAATGATCGTACAGTACTTATTTTAACGACTAATTAAATCTTCTGAAGCGATATTTACGATTTTTATAAACGGAAATTTGTTTATTTTAACACATCTTCAGATCTTGCAACGTTACTTTGTAATTTAGATCTTACGGTACTCATTTATGATTCAAAATAATAGTTTGATGTGGAACATAAAGTTCAGCGTTTCAGGTTTGTTTACAAGTGAAGCGCTTTCACGTCTAGTGAGCGAAATGTTTCGGATTGATTGAAAGAGCGGAGCGCGTTCAGTTTCAATTTGTGTTTACTCACCTGGTTTATAGGTAGTGGAAAATGGACGTAATTAAATTTTGAGATAGAGGGTGTCTGTGTGTGTCTGTTTATGTAGATTGAGGACTTTTTTATGTACAATTTAAAGCGCATTTTTAATCGAAAAAACAACAGTTGGTCGTGTTACGAGTAGGAGAATTGCTATAAGCTTATCAGCCTTCGAAAGAATTAACTGAACAGCCCCTAGCCAAGTTACAAACGTTTCGTATCGAATCTCTTTCTACAATCGTTAACGCCTTCTATTTGTATGGTCTGTCCACGTGACGTAACGTTCTGCACCTGTAGCCAAGTTAACAATCTACTAACGATAACGTTAGTAGAAAACGAATCAATGTATGGGAATGACACATCTGAACGTTAAGTCACGTGGTCAGACGATACAAATAGAAGGCGTTAACGATTGTGGAAAGAGATTCGATACGAAACGTTTGTAACTTGGCTAGGGGGGCTGATGTGTCATTCCCATACATTGATTCGTTTTCTACTAGCGTTATCGATTGTAGATTGTCAACTTGGATACAGGTGCTGGTATCATCTCGGCTCGCACGTTCCATGGTAGATTTCCATCTTTCGCTTTCCAACAGGCAAGGTCAAGAGCTTGCTTACTAACTGAATAAAAAGAGTCATATAAAAGGAAGTCTACCATAATCTGTCCATAGTCCAGGCAGCCTTCATTCACGTACTGGGCAGTGATGATAGCTGACATAATAATAAAAGTAATATTCTGTCACCTTCACAATAAACACTTCCATAGTTCCCTCGGGCCCATAAAACGGGTACAACAAAAAATTCGACGTAAAAGTAAAACTGGCAGCTAAATAACCCGGAAAAACAAGTAAATCGTCTTTGAAATGCCTGTATTATTGTCATCCCGGAAGAGACGTAATTTCAGTACCTACGAGCGAGTGCGAGTGTTCCGAATACATAAATTCACACCGTTCTCCCATGGGTTATGCAAAACTACGGAACGCCTCGTGCTACGACTTTAATGTACTGTTCACACTACTTTGGAAACACTAGCTGAACGTTATACTTATATGGTTTACTACAGAGCTTGTAAGACCAGAAAAATATATATACCTACATATATATTTTTTTAATTTTAGATGGGTTTGCTCTTGACTCTATTCTAGGTCAGAGGCTCAGATCAAATAAAAAGTCAAGATGGAACATTGCAAACAACAAAGTGACGCCGGTTCAAACTATGCCTTGCCGTACAAATACACAATTACACTCACTCACATACAATGAAATTACGCCATAGCTTGTCATTCGAGCTCACAGATCAAATAATAATAATAATAGCTAAGGGGTAGTTTCGTTGTAATAATTCGGTGTAATTGTGTATTTATACGGCAAGGCATAGTTTGAACCGGCTTTACGTTGTTGTTTGCAACGTTCCATCTTGACTTTTTATTTGATCTGAGGTCAGAGGTGACAGAGACAGAGTCGAAGATGGACCGAGCTTACCCAGAAGAAGCCTGTTCACTCTAACTTTGAAGAGAGGCAAGTCGGGTATTTTAAGGAACGATTTTATTAACACCTCCAGTTTCCCTTCATTTTTGTCAAGTTTTTGACATTGCTTCTCGCCGAAATGAGAAAGCCAATTATTCTTGTAGTTATAAATTTTTCTGGTCGTAAATGAAAGATAGGGTTAGGTCGTGTTCTTCGTGTTTGAGACATTCCAGACTATTATATTTTTAGAGTGAATGACATAATATCTATTAAATATCAAATCAAGACCTATTCTATTCTAAAACATTTTTTTGTTTTTGTCCAGGTTCAGGGAAATCATATACGATGATGGGCTCGCCGGGGGCTGATGAAGGTGGCATCATCCCACGGCTATGCGACTCTTTGTTCGAGAGGATCAAAGTACAACAGTCACCACCGGCACTCACTTATAAGGTAACAACTTTTCTTACAAAAATATTTATTAGTTTAAGCGTTCCAAAGATGGTGACGGACCACGAAAAGATGAAAAATTATCAACGGATATTGAAGGTTGAAGTTATATAGCCCTGTATTCGCCTGAAATAAACTAATGTCACTTATATTATTATTTTTTTTCTTAAAAAAAAACGTTGCCCCACACTAGAAATTTCTTCCTGTATCGTGGGTGCGTTTACAAACATATAAACTCACATACACAACACCCAGAGCCGGAACAACTATCTGTAGGTCATACAAATATTTGTTCTGTGCGGGAATCGAACCCGACACGCAGAGCAACAGTCAATCGCTCAACCACTGCGCCAGCCGTGCGCCCATATAGAGAATATGTATATTTCCTAGGTAGAAAAATGATGATTCTATTGAGTCCGTCAGGGAGATTATCAAATAATATTGGACACGTATTTTTTGCTTTTGCGAAATCAATAAAATTTACAAAGTTAAAGAGCATCAACGTTCAGCAGGGGGGGCTTGTGACGTCACTAAGGCAGTATAAATTGTACTAACGGCGTGACGTTTCAAGATATTTCAACGCATATCGTCGTCACTTTACGTTTACGTGTCAAAAGACAAAATACGTGTCCAATATTTTGTATTAATCTACAAGACGGAAATAGTTATTTATGCTACAAGTGCGGAAGGTAGGTTATTTCCGATGAGTGGCATTTTTATTCACGAGCGAGCGAAGCGAGTGAGTGGATAAATCGACACGAGTCGGAAATCATCTTACGTACGTGTATCATACAACATTTTACTATGCATTGTGCGAGGAAATAAATAAATTAAAAAAATGAAATTAATAAAATGGCGGGCTTATTCAAGCGCGTTCAGCATATCCACAGATTAACTAATAGTTCCTCGGGAATATCTACTGCGCATGTGCGAACAGCTGTCACATCGTAACGCAATAAGGCACGAGCAAAATATACGTTCTGCCAAACATATTTAATGAATATTTAAAATTAATTTATTGATCAAAATCTAAATCTAGAGTAATTAAAAACGCCTAAAATAAAGTATTAGTTTTATTTTACCTTTTATATGAATGATAATCTGTACATACTAATTTTTAAAACTTTTCTCAAATAATAAAAACTCTATGCGTCGGGCTGACGTTGGAGTTAAAAATTAAAAAAGTACAGGAAAGTAAAAAGCACTAGTGAAAAAAAGTGACACTTTCCGCACAGTTTGGCTGCTTGGAAAACCGCTCTTTTCGAGGACATGCATTGTAAAATATATTCAGTATACTACCCTATTAGTGAAGCCAAATCTTCATATCTGCCTTCCCTCAGTCCTTTGTGGCTTCTGGTAATAGCCTGCCCTCATAATAGCTAACACCAAACGGCTTCTAATGTACCTTAATACCGTTTGTCGTCTTAATTGGAAGGATCGACTAACAGAAACGCGTTATTGTGACATTCACAGGTGATGGGCTTGCAATCTGTCTCCACACATTATTAATAGCGACTATTAAACGTAATGGTTACATCAAAGTCAGAACATTGTCCTTGGTGTTACTAAGATGTCAAAACATTCTTCATTTATCTTGATGTGGTTCTGATGACTTTAGTAGGAAGGTAGGTAATACTAGTCAAGCTTATTCTGGGACTGGCATGCCAAAAGCCTTTATGATGTAATTCCCAGGACATTTCCATCAGGCAAGAGAGTCGATTGCCGACTTCCGAATGGACATAATATTTCTTAAAATAGGTTTTAGCATCTTCTCAGGCGTCTGTTTACTGCTGCAGCAGACCAGCCCGCTCTTAAAAAGACCCTTGGTATTTTAAGTAACACCTTTTGTTACCCCCGACGGAAAAAGAGGGGTGTTATAAGTTTGATGTGTTTACCTGTGTGTTCGTGTATCTGTCTGTGGCATCACAGCTCCTAAACGGATGAATCGATTTTGATTTCGTTTTTTTAAGGTGACTTTATCGGGAGTGTTATTAGCTATGTTTGATGAAAATCGGTTCAGCTGTTCAAAAGTTATTGGCGTTTTACTGTTTGAATCGGGCTGCTCCCACAAGATATCGTGTCATAATTACGTGTTCATTAAATTTTGGATCGAGCTACTAGATAAATTATGTACACGAGTACATAATTTATCTAGTAGCTCGATCCAAAATTATAGAATAAAAATATGTCCGGGTTTTTTTATTTTTTTTGTTCCCCATCAGGTGGAGGTGTCATACATGGAGATATACAACGAACGAGTACACGACCTGCTGGACCCCGAGACCACGAGGCGGTCACTGCGCGTGCGCGAGCATGCCGTGCTAGGCCCCTACGTGGACGGGCTCTCGCAGCTTGCTGTTAGTTCCTTTCAGGTATGTAAAGAACCTAAGGTGACATAATATATATTCTGCCACTTATGAATGCAGTACTAAATCAGACCTGGTTTCGCACAAATACTGTATCGTGCCAGTTAAGTTTGCATGCGACCATCGGAAAGTGGGCCACCGGACGCAACACCTGGAGTATTTTTCATTTTCTATGGCGGATGTGGAACTATTCTCCCTGTTTCTATTACTTCTTTTAGAAAATATCAAACATTCAAACTTGCAAATACTGCAGAAATTGTTCTGTTAGGGAATGAACTACAAAAACCTTTTCTTTTTTTAAACATGCTTGGAAAGTTGAGCTCTATTTTGTTTGACAACCTATTTCGAGATTAATCGAAATTGCTGTACTGGCCAGGCCGGCAACAGTTGTATGAAAATCCATATGTGTCGTGGTTTAACGGCCAAACCAACCTAACGTGTAATTAAAAAAAAAATGGAACGATCTTCTCTTTAAACATGGCAACCAAGGAGGTAACTTATCACAGGTTTTATTTAAATTTCGAACTGGCTTGCAAATAGAAAGCTGTTTATAGAAAAAAAAAACAAATGAACTCTTTAACGCGGGAAAAAAATTTTTTTTTTCGTCATTGATTTTGAAAAGTAATTGTATTTGACAAAATGAGTTCTAGGTACTACTTAGTTTTAATATACCCCCATTTTTTTAGAAAAGTACCATACAAGCCTTGGCCACAACTAGGCATTGATGGACTTACGTATGTGTATTTACACGTTCGTCCATCAATGCATCTTTTGCTGGCCGCTGCAGTAATAAACTATTATATTTTTTATCGAATCCCAAATTGGACATGAAACGGCCAAGTTAACAGTGCAATTGTAATCCAGTTCACTTCAGAGGCAGACAGTGCTCCCATTATATTTTACAGCCACCACTTAACACTTTCATGAAAGCTCAGCTTGTTAAAGCCTTTAGAATATCGCTAAAGTACTGTATGAATCACACTCTCCGGCTTAACAATACTCTGATGAACCCTTACTGAGCGTCCATAAATATAAATCTGGAGTATCTTGCTGTCGTTACGGTCTCGCCGTATCATCTTAGTGAGCCACTTTTCATCCTCAATGGTTCAGCTAGAAGTACTCACCCGCACTCACCTGCCTAAGCTCAATATAAACGGCCCATCGACGCTTCTTATCTCATAAACGATGGAATATTATTCTGGAAAAGTTTCTTCTTCGCAAAATTGTTGACCTTGTCCTTTCACACAAGATTTTGTTTTAGAGATATTATTTTTCTGTATACACTGGGAGAACTATATGTACCTACTTTTCGAGTTTGAAAGAATCTAAAAGCATTGCCATTGAGTTTGGGAATTGTTTTCAAACAACGCTTTCTTTTAGCGCATATTTACGTTTGTTTCTCAGCGTTCTTTAAATATCGTAAAGTTTTATAATTCTACGCATTCTTTTTAAGAGTATTTTTACACAAGTTTTTGGTTCGGGAATGTTAGACACAAGAATTTTATGAATGCAGATAAGACAAGCCACCACAGAGCACCGATACGCTTCGGGTGCTGCTTTACTGCTGGAGACGGGATTGTCAAAATTTTCTATACGAACTAAGCGTGTCAGTGACTGTAACGATACATATAAATGGAAGGCCCGAGCCAATTCTGACTGTGGCTATGGACCATAGTCAGAATAAGGTAGTTGACAAAAAATATCTACTGCCACGTAATACAATTTACGACGATACAGTTCGTTGAAATATCGTGCGACGTCACGGTGTGCTACACTTTATACTGACTTAGTGACGTCACAAGCCCCTACTCCTGAACTTTGATGCCCTTTATCTTTATCAGTTTTTATTCATTTGATAAAGTAAAAAATACTTGTACAATATTATTTGATAATCTCACTGACGAACTAATTTTTTTTCTACCTAGGAAACATCCCTATTGCCCCAACTTGTGCTCAGTGTAAATATGTGTCCAAGAATATTATAAGCAATGACGTCTCCAGACGCGATGTTCCTTGTTATTTAGTGGCAATTACTTTTTCTTCCCACTATTTATAAAGCCAAAAGCTACTTATCAGAAAGGGGTAGTTCTTGTTCTCGGCCAATACATTTTATCGAGTTCGTAATAACGACCTACTGATTCTCCTGCGAAGACTTATTTCCGAATGAAATGGCAAAATAGTGACACTGAAACATTTATGGTCTTCCACTGAATTGAACTGTAGTTATAATAAGCTGGACTATATTTAGTACTGAAATGTGTTACAGTTTATCAACACGCAACAAAACCATTTCGAGTTTTTAATTGGTTACGAAATTACTGATAGCTAGTGTACAGTTATTTCTATCCATTGTCTATAAAGCGTTAATGATACACTGGGTCATTATTCGTTGAAACCGACTCCCCGTGAATGCTATAGTGGTATTTTTATTGCTAAATTGTGTACGGGGCGAAAGGTCGGTCCCGTTTCTACCCTTAATTGCGATCCACTGTCGCTCATTATGCCGGCTCTTTCCCCCCAGATTAAATTTTCACTGCCCCATAAAATACTTTGAAAAGTTCTCAACCGGCGAATGGTTCACGATCGCTGCAGGCTACTTAATATGTATTCAAAAGATCCTCGTATTGAATTGAATCGACATCTTTTACAGTTGAATATTTATTGTTGAATGTTAATTAAATGATAATAATATTCTTTATGAAAAAAATGTCAGCTGAATTAATTTGATGAAAAGTTCAATTTGTAAAAGCTGTTTGTAATATTGGCAGTATACATTTGATTTAAATGAGAAAGCTATGTATAGCTTAATGGGAACTTGATCATTGGAAGCAAAGATCTCATCTTCCAAGTGGACCAGCCTTTTGACAGTTTCATTAAGAAGGCTCAGAAACGCCAAAGAGGCTGCGTTGCCTTTATTCCCATCGACATTCCGCCTCTCGCCGGCAATTTCGTATAGGAACGATCGGCTAAGTTGATTATATTGTAAACATGAAAATGGGATTTGCCTGTTATCAAATTGTGTTCTGCCTTGTCTTCCTGTATAAGTGCTCGTTTAACCGTAATTCTATTTGAGATTCTTGTTTGGTCCTAATTTTGATTCTGCCCTTTTTTTTGTTTCTTATATTATAATGACTTCATTTACTTGTAGCTCTTGTTCTTTATCAGCATCGTATTTGGGCTGCTACAGATCACTAACGCTCTTTATAATTTCGACCATATTGCTTCTCTTGACATCCTCAATCCATCTATCTCCGCTTTCAATTTCTATCAAGTCGATGGCTCGCAACTTTGCATGGTTGCCCCAACAACTCTGCAAGTCAGAGTAATTTGAAGGATCGTAAATCTAAACGGCTTTTATCCAAGTCGACTCCAATTTTATAGTCCAGTAAAGTTTATTGATCATTTGTCAATCATACGCTTTTGCTTTATTTTGGGAAATATTGGACGTGTCATTATTTATTTGAGAACGGTTCTGCTGAATCAGCTTATTTGATGAGTTAATCTAATGAATTGTTGAGGGTTAGCTCTTAATAAGCTTGTAAGCCTTTTTTTTCTTAGTCATTGGAGATAAATTGAAGATAGAGCTGGTTTCATGTCAGTAAGGTGGGCTTCTACAGATTTTGTAGCAATATAGTAGGTAGAAACCAGTGCAGCAAGAGCAGCCTTTAGATAAAAATAAGCTTTTAGTTTCTTTAAATCGTTTGATATTTTAGACGTCATCCCTTTTGCACTCTTCCATTAATTATATTAATGTAGATATAAATCTGAGAGCAGCAGTGGTGGCCCAGTTGTAACGGCCGCGACTTACAAGTTCGTAACTCGTAATTTGTGGGTTCGAACCCAGGCAAACACTTTACGTTGTGTAAAATATTTCATCACCATTGCTCTCAAAACGGTGAATGAAAACATCGTGAGGAAGCCGGCATGTCCTAGGACCAAAAATTCAAAGACATGCAACATCCACCAACCCGCACTAGGTCCGCGTGGTGATTTACGGCCCATTCTCTCTCACAGAGAGCAGGCAGATGATGAGATGTAAATCACGGCATATTTTGAATATGCTCTGTTCTTTATCACTTTAAAATTATTTGGTTAATCCGTGAAACTGCTGTTTAATTCGAAAACTTGATTATGAACGCAGTTAGTGTCTAACAGTGGTGTGTAACAAGTTTCGAGTCGGGGAGATGCTTGATTAAGAATAAATTACGTGGATTTCAAATATTATTAAATTTAAATCTAGCAATTTCGTCTGTCTGAATATATTAGAATCTCAGTAAATATTAGACGAATATTGACAGTATTATGGAACATATTCCCAGAATTGTCAAACATGCCTCACAAATAAGGACCGGCCAGGTGATATTTGCAATCAAAACGTTTATACTAAAATATATTAAATTTTTGTAAAACAATATGCTGTTCGATAAAGCTATGCTTCAAACAGTAATGATCTTTCTCGATATTGCAATACCAAAACTTGGGCTTTTGAAAGTAAATTGTTTTGGCAGAAATTGCTAAATATTTGTACCTCCATTATTTATGTTTGGTTTCAAAATGTTTATATTCTCCAAAAAGTTCTTTAATACTACATAACATGATGTTCCTGTAACGTATGAGTAGGAAGCAATCATCACCAGCAACTCCTGTATATGTCCGCTGTGAACGACGAAGTTACGAAAACCTTTTAAAATATTTTCATTACCTAAAAATCTTCAATCAAGACTAAACAAAACTTTAATCAAGCATCAATTTTCAATTTTGGTTCTCTGATTTCCAGTAAATGTCAAAGCTTTTATTTATTCAAGCACTTTTAGTTCAGAATGTATAGCTTATTCAATATTGATGCGATCGATAAGTATTTTAAAATATACTACATTAGACCGAACAGATTTCAGTAGAGAATTCGATATTTTGTTCTTGTATTTTGAATTCATTTCTTCAAAAGTAATGCTCGTTTTATTTACAATATAAATTTAGATTTTACCTTTATATTTTAGAGTTCTTAAGGAGTATTCTTGTAGACATTGTTATTCAAAGTGAGGTTATTGTCATTTTAATTTGAATGAATAGTCTGTTTGCGCGCTTTGCTCATATTCGTTGAATAAATTACTATTCATATTTAGATGAGAATCATTTTCATTGTTAATAAGGCTTTATTGTAGTACTTTATTTTCAGGAAAGATGAAAACGTTTTCTTGAATTTTGGAATATTTACTTCGGTTAAAATCGGAGGTCTTCTCTTAATAAATCTCTTTTTAATATAAAATTGAATGAGTAAATATTAAAAGGAAAAGGTTAACGATACTATCTTAATACAGAATACATGTTTATACTTCATAAAACCCAACAAAGAATATTATTTCCCAACCAATTTCCAGAAAGTATACACAAGAGAAAAATGATTTTTATTTATTTTCTATCAGAAGCATGTTTCTACAGTACTTGGATAGTTTTCCAAGAATTGTCTGAAAATTATATCTTCGAGAGCAGCTGCTCTCTACCGCGTAGGTGTTATTTGATTACTCCTTTAAATAATGTCTGATTTTCGTTGCTCATAGATTTTCGAATTTCTTAGAGATGGATTTCGGTCTTTTAGGAATATTTGCAATATTTAAAATGTAAAAAGAAAATATGCAAAGAGCATTTATGAGTAAAAAGAATTGAAAATAACTGTCTTCGCATCCAAACCTCAATCTTCCTAAGACAATTTGCCAGCTTCCCTCAAAATGAATTCAGTTAACGCCAACACTTTGAATACTCCTATAACTGGGTGTGCTATTGTTGGTCTTGTTTCGTTTTCAATTAACCCGGCTCAGTTCAACGCCTACGCGTTCTCTGCGAATAACACCGTCTCCATTGCCTCCAAGATTACCTTCAAACGTTTCTCGAGTTCCTCTTTGCTTGTCTAAAACTTTTATTTGAAAATATTTGTTCTCAGCTTTTTGGTCTTGTATTTGGATTTAATTTAACATAAAGCTTTGTCTGTTCATTATCAAGAGGATCTGTTTTCATTTGCTGCTAGAAAACAATGGCAGATTCGTTAGCGCAGGGAATAATTTCCGCTGGTAAACCATTTTGTTTTTCTCAATGAATGATTAGTTTATTATTTCTCTGTTGGATTATTGCAAAAATCTGAATAATATGTAGAATGCTCTCCAGCTACAAGTATTCCATCATTTTTCTCCCCTGTTTACTACGATGGAGATGTAGACGAAGCTATACATCATATTGTGAATGGCTGCAGGTCAAACGGGTGATGGATTACACGCAATAACTCGGGTCATGGCTGATGATGCGTTTATATTATTCAAGATGAAGATAAAGACAGAAATATAAGCGGTATAACGCTCTCTAGAATAGCGAAATATTTTTGACAAACAGTCCATTGTTTTATGGACCAAAATAACTTAAATTCTGCTAGTATTTTCTAAAATGATTTGTTATTCTTATCGTAATCAAACGTAACCAAAAACGCTAAAGTATGAAATTCTGTAAAACCACACTGCCATCGGGAGATAGGGTGGTTAATAAGCTTAGAGCAGCTTTGCTAAAAAATTGAGTTTCTCAGATAAGTTTCATAAGTAGAAATAAGACCTACAACCAGTAACTAGCTTGACGGCAAACACTCGCTTTGACCATATTCATGATAAAGTTTAAAATTCGTATAATTTATAAAGGTGACTTTAACTGAGCTGCTTTTTCTACCACGCCTCTGAATACAATTTTGCCAAAAAACCGCCTTCACATTAATACTTCAATATTAGCAACATTCTGAAAGCCGCTGGTAATCTTTTCAATCATTTCAACATAAAGCCATCAAAATAAATTTAGCTGGCCATCAAACGCAGTAGGCGCGTTTATTAAATTCATTTTCATAATCCTGATTAAAAGCTCTGATTATTTGCGGATACAGAATCAGTTTGGTATGATCGATGGGAGGATTGCGTCACAGCTCAACGTGTCCAATTATCCAGTCAGCTTAATGAGGAATTATGAAGATGTTGCGTAATTTTTCGATCTCTATTATTGTTTTATTGTTGAGGAGCTAAATAATAACAGCTGCACTGGTCGATCATCAAGGTTGACCATTTCAACATACCGAGTTTCCTCCGTGCCTCGGAAAGCACGTTAAGCCGTTGGTTCCGGCTGTCTTTAGAAGATCTTTGACAGTCGTTACGAGTAGTCAGAAGCTTGAGATCTGACACCAGTCTTGCCAAGGGGTACCGTGTTACCCAGTTACTGGGTTGTGGAGGTCACATAGGCTGTCGCTCCATGTAAAACACTGGTACTTAGCTGAATCCGGTTAGACTGGAAGCCGACCCCGATATACTTGGTTAAAGGCTAGGCAGATGATATGAACGTTTGATTGTTATGAACCATCACGCAAATTTCAGGATTATTTTTGTTAAAATATCAACCCATTAGCAACTGCTTGAGAATAGTGCGGCATGATGCAAGTTTCTAGATTGCTTCTGGGTGGTTGGAAACAAGACATCTGCTGTAACTGATTCAAAATCTTCAGTGTCCGTGTAACGTACGTGTAACCCCACCATACTTCTCGGAAACGTAGACCAGTAAAAGATCTCATCAAATCTTCCAAAGCAAACATAATTTATTCCTTATTACAGGGTAATTTCGTTTCAAATACAAGCCCGAGATGGATTTTCATGTATTCCATAGTTTATTTCGTATTTTTTTACATTTATCTGGGGTACTGATTTTCGCCGAAACGATATAACTCTGTACATTATATTCTCAAGGATATCATATTTTTCATCTATATAAATACGTCAGTCCTCATCCCTCGGAGGCTAAACATGACACAAGATTATTGTCCTTTGTGTCCACTAAATAAATCTCTCAGTAAAACTATCATAGGTTAATGCTCTTGACAGAATTTTGCCCTGGACGTTACCGTAATCCCGCTCGGGGTGACTTGACGACCGTTAGAGGGTTTCGGCATAAAGCAGATAAGTACAGTAGGCTTATACCCTCAAAAGACCTTAATCAAAAGTTTGGGGTATTTTACCAGGTGTTGCTTGCATACGGCCTAGCATCTAACTAGACGTCCGTATAACTATTTATAAAACTGACGTAGGTACTAGTTGCCTTAGCCAGTGCCTGCCGACCTGCGTGCTTAGCGCCCTTGCCAGTTTCCTGGCACGTAAGCTATGAACACTTAGCAATCCACCTGCAGTGCGGCTTTAAGCTCTGACAGAACCGAACCACTGCAGTTGCAACTGCACGCGATTCTTTTGTTTCTTACAATGTCTTGAAGTGCGAGGTGAGGTCAATATCGTGTATTTCGTGAAGTGGTGCTTTTGTCCTTCTGGTTTTATTGGAGTCGTCAACGTCAGCAGTGACCTTGAACCTGTCCGTCGCGCTGTCAATTCAACCCTAATGGAAGCTCGATTGTTTAATGCGATTGCCTTATTTTGGGTAAACGGCCATTAAAACTTGGCTGAAGACTTGGTTTTAGTTACATGTAGTCGATAGATGGTTTATTTTCAAGTTTTTAAAACAATGTTGGATTGTTTTGAGTTAAATTTAGTTATTTTGAACGCCTTTAAGAAGTATTTTTTTGTAAAATTGATTTGTTGTAGTCTTGTTGGATATTCTGATTTTTTATACAAATGATATCGTAGACTACAATCAGCACAAAGGTGTTGGGTGATCAAATATTTATATGGAGATTGATTTTGCAAGCAGATTGATGTAGGCAGCGCACTAATCCCCGTTCTCATTGGGGTTTCAATCGATTATAGGTTTTATGTGGTCCTACGAGACTGCCGGGATATTTGGCCAATATAAGTACGGCACTACATTTAAACATGAAATGAATAAGGTATGATCCTCAGAAAAGGAAAGGAAGCCACATGTGGGTATAATGTTCGGAAATCACTACAATGGTGGCAGTTTATGACCGGAGTGAATGTATCCGCGGCCGGATGTCGGAGCCGGCCCGATATGTTATTGACTACAATTGTATAAACTTCGTCTTGGTATGTTTATTGATTTGTCTGTAATAAAATCTTAGCGGGAGTTGCTTTATGGAAATTGATATTTTGATTACTTCAATGCTGTATATCTCTTCTTACGCCAATCACCAAGCTCCTATGTAGCTTGTCCAGATTCCGCTAATGTAGTACCTTTTTAGGGTTCCGTACCCAAAGGGAACGCCCGCGACCCCGGAGACCCTTATGATGCAGATGTGGTTTCGGCGTTTTAGGCATTGAGGTGGTTGCCTCCCCGACGCCTTCTCCGAGTGGGATCGGCTCTCTCTCGATCCCGCTCGGCGGCTTCCTTCTCGACCATCACGGTCTCACAGAAGGAGGCCATTTCTGTATCTGTATCTGCCAGCATGGCCCTCACAACTGCTGGCAAAGACAGATGTCGCCTAATGTAGTACCTAGATACTTTATTTATACAGAAAACGTGAAACGGAGTTTAGGAACGCTGTTTTCTGCTCGCTAGGTAGTGCATCTAACACCAAAATCCAATTACAAAAAGACACGAAGCTAATTGCGTTATACTTAACTCCGTAAGCATCCGTTTCACCATTTCTCTATGCACCGAACCCTCAAACATCAGGCGAAGCGTTAAATAAACTTCCATTCTGTAAAATATAAGACCCGCTTTGTATTGAAATAGTCCGTCTACGTTCCTGCCAAGCCGTGGCTTCGAGTGATTCACTTGAATATTGAAATATTAAGCCCTGTTCAGATTTTACTTGCACCAGTCGTATGCGCCAGCAATTTATCACAAGCTGCTGTGATCTGCGAGCCAATATGTTAATGCTGTGCCAGTGTGGTACGTGGGGAGAGTAATAATGCTTTGTCACATCGGTTGTTGGTCGAATTACACGCTATTAAGCGAGTACATCGTGTAGTAGATTTGTAGTACATGATCGATGTAGCTTCTGAAAGCGACGCCCCGCGTTCTAAGCTTGACAAGTGCATTATTTGATAAAACGTTAGCTTTTTAATTGTCTGAATTTGTGTTGTGAGCTGCAGAAAGAATAGAGGTGATCGCCCTATACACTAGTGGTGATATTGAACGAGATACAACATACATAAATTGCCAAAAATAATATGCTGTGCAGTCGGAGGATACATCTTGTTTTGGTCAGCCAGCTCGCGAATATGTATCCTCTGACTGCACAGCATGATTTTTTTCTTGTTTACGTCTTTTTAGTTCGCTTTTTAAGCAGTTGGGTTTTTAGTTTTTTTTTCATTTATGACATTTTAGTTATTTTTTATAATCACGTACATTTAAACATATAAGTGTTATATATTTTTGAAATAAATAAAAAAATTGGGCCCCCACAATATGGCGCCCAAAATCCGCCATTTTTCTATTTTCCAATTTTAATGTAGCCAGTGACACTCGCAGGGTTAAGACGAATCGATTGACGTATGAATCATCAAAATCGGGCAACGCGTTTGGTCTCTAGAACGAAAGAATACACATACATACATGATAGACTGATAAACACATTACCCTCCTTCGGCATTCGGGTAAAAATTCAACACGTTCTCGTATCCATTTCTATCAATTAAGTACTTATTTATTCTCTATACTTCATTTGATAACCAAAACTATAAAAGTTGAAATCGGTTTATAAAATTACCAATACACGAATGCTGGCAGAAATATAGCAAGATGAATATCTAACAAAGCGATTTAGATATTGATTGAATGAAAGCACTTGATACGGTTTGTGGTGAATAAAAAGGTCTAATTCCATACATACATATTCCATTTTTTTCCAACGCAGGCAAATGAAAAGAGATACGTAACAAACATTTCTCGCCAAATTGAATTTCGATACCGTGCAACGCTTAGGGCTGTCAGGTAACCGAAAAGGTAATTTTCGCATTACCTACTTCCATTTAGTTTTAGAAAAAGTTATACTTTGTATAGCATCGTTTCTGTCGTCACTCATACTCACAACAGTCTCTTTGATCTCTTTCTAAACTTCTTTACACAGAGCAGAGAGTGCATATGTGCTTGCGCACACACTTTTAAACTATGATATCGCCCGCGCCAATGGCAAGTCTCGGCTGAGATTGGCCCGCCGTGGCCGAAATCGGTTTGCTATATCATCGGTAGGCTATAACACTGGCTTATGAGGAAATATGGGCAGAGAGCGCCGACTGAATTTCCTTAGAAAAGTCATATTATAAGGTTTTTTTTTTAATTTTCTCGCCTATGTCCTCCTCCAATATTGGACCAATTTCAAAGATAGTCCATAAACTGAAAAATAAAGATATATACTATGCCCCTATGTTTTCCTTTTTTCATTTATATTTGTCAAATTTGTACACTTACCCTCTTACTAATAAACACGGAATAAAGTTATACCAGGTATAACAAAGGTATACCCATACATTTTCATAGATTTATACCTGGTATAACTTTATTCTGCGTTTATTAGTAAGATTGTTGCCCTCTTACTAATAAACACGGAATAAAGTTATACCAGGAATAACAAAGGTATAACCATACATTTTCATAGGTTTATACCTGGTATAACTTTATTCCGCGTTTATTAGTAAGAGGGTTTGACTCTAAGGCATAGGTATATATCTTTCATTTTTAGTTTATGGAATATCTATAAATTGGTCCAATATTGTTGGAACACACACAACAACAACACTGGTATTTAGCTGAAGCCGTTAAGACTGGAAGCCGACCCCAACAACAATTGGGAAAAGGCTAGGCAGATGATGATGGTCCAATATTGTTGAAGGAAATAGGCGAGAGCCAAACCTCGAAATATGACTTTTTACTTAAGAAATTCAGTCGGCGCTCTCTGTCCATATTTCTTATTAAGTGTCATAACGAGCCTGGATACAGTTCTGATTTCAGTCCTATATAACACAATTCATATTGCACCATACACTTGCACTTTGGAAGACCTTATGCTTGCCGTGGCCACGTACTGGGCCCAAAAGGAGATGTTCCAGAAATGTATGGAGCCTGGGCCAGCTCTATGTACACTTTATGTAAAAATTGCTGTATATTATAGTAACTGTTTTTTATTATTAATTTTCTTTAATTTCACTTCGTTTCAATGTAAACTCAAATTAACTTTGTCAAGTAGAGCAACACAATTTACAATTAAACATGGTGGGTCAGATCAGCTGTAGGCGAAAAGTCATTTTGACAATGACAGTATGCGAAGAATGACATTTTGACAATGACAGTATGCGCAGAATGTCATTTTGACAATGACATTTGTTTGACGTGTCATCGTAATATCTGCGTCAATAAAAACAACACTAATTCAATTTTTGGCCAAAGAATCAGCATTGCCATCCAACGTGGCAATGCTGCCAGCCTTCTGGGCACTTTTCCTGTTGACAGCGATGTGGACGAATTTTTTGACGCCCCGTAAATGTACATATTTTTATTCTTATTTTATTCATAATATTAGTTTATAAATAATACTGTACTTATGTATTACAACAAAAATAAAAAAATCAAAAATAAAATTGCAATAGAGAAGCAATCAATTAATGTCCGTAGTAGTAAAACAATCACTAAAAACTCCGAAACAAATCCAATTCACAGTCAAAGCAAAGAATGACTCAAAGAAGTCACTTCTTAAAACTGTCAAAGTCGTCAGACGTCATGTCTAACACAACTGTCATGGCTGTCCTAAAAATAGGGTTATAAAAAACTATAAATGATCATTTTTGTTACTCCTGTATCCTTCTTCAAATTAATTTGTTAGTATTTTTATGGAATTCCCCTATTTTTTTCCTATTTATCTATGTAGTGTACATAGTGATGGCCCAAAATCGAACATCTCCTTTATAAAGAGTTTCCCATCGACTCGAAAAGAAGAACAATAAATATTCTGCATCTGCGTCTACAAAGATTTGTTCTTCATTCTACCTTTAGCAGCACTTTCTCATTATTTGTATTACACCATCCGGTCCATATTTAAACACTCACCAACCGCAGAGGGTCATCTGGCAGCCCTGCTAACACAATTTGAGTACGAATGTCTTGGATTGTTTGTGTTACCGTTTTATTTTTGGGAGCGGCGCAAACAACCCTCGCCGGAAGGTGATTGGGAGCCTGCTCCTCATGTGAATGTATCTACCTAAAATAAACATTCATTTTTACAACTTTTCTTCTTGATATTGATTCGGTTTTCGTTTGCGGGATTATGTGGCTATGGTAATTTTGTGAGCTTCTGCGAGGGGAATATATCAGAGAATAATTTTGAACTGGTATAGAAAGTTAACGCGTTCGGAATTTAGTAGAAGCTCAGCTGATGCTACGATAGAATTTATAGAAACATTTAAAAAAATTCGCTTACCATCAGGTGAAATAGTGGGCAAGCGCGAGCCTATCTATACCAAGATTATAAAGAGAAAAAAAATTCTTGTTTGTTTGTACCGATTAGGCTCCAAAAAAACTGGACCGATTTTCAAAATTCTTTTACCTATGGAAACCTACATTATTCCCGAGTAACATAGGCTATAATTTTGACGGGAGCGAAGCCGCGGGGGTCAGCTAGTATTAAGGCGCCGATTCCCTTGAGTAACTGAGTTTTAGAATGAGAATCACGTCTAAACGGCTACTCATATTTTTTTGGAAAAAATATATGTTATAATAGACCATTTTCTTAATAATTTCATTTGAGCACATTTCGAGTTTTATTCGTATAACATAGTGTAATTAATTTGTAAAGTTATGTCTAAAACGGACAAAAACACGACAATCGCGCCAAAACCGCTGGGCGTATTTGAATGAAATCGACACCATCTCAAAGACAATTTAATTATCTACATTTTGATCTGAAGCTTTTTTTTTAAAGTCATAGAATAAGAAGGTAAGTACAAAAAACTACTAAGTTTTGAGTCGCGCGGGTGTGAAACGAGTGCGCGTTTTGTTCCCTCAAGGTCGTTGGCGTTAGTCGTCGTCTTAAATAAAAAATACAGCTTTTACTGATGCCACAAACAATTTAAATTACAAGTTTTTATTTGGTTTTACCTGTCCTTTGTGTATCTTATCAAAACTTGAAAGTTAAATTTGACCCACATCCCGGTTTCCGATTGAGCTAAAATTATGCAGACACTTTTGTTGATTGTGGCAGTGCAATTTGTAATAAAAAAGCTTGTTTTTTTTTTGTAACAATTCTACCGCACTATTCCCAAACCACTGCAACTCCTGAAAGCCAGAATCAACAGTGGCGACCACCAGAAAAGCGCCGAGGCAATGAAGCTCGATGAAGTCTCGGTGAATGAATTTAACCTTGGATCCCGCAACGTAATTAATGAGAAAAGAATAACGGAGGAGTAGAAAAAAAAATCAAATTCCCACACCCTTCCACATCAAGCAGAAGACAGAACAAACAAGGCCAATAGTTTCAATGGGTTGTTTACAACAGGGATATGCCCAGTTGCCTAGCATCACGGATAAAAATTATCATTCTTATTAATGGGTCTTAACATCGTGAGCTGTTATTAATTCCAATAATAGGTATGGCAAAAACGCTTGAACGCACGGAAATTTGTTCTAGTTTCTACAAGGTCCGTATAGTAAATAACTCTAGATAAAGCCTGTACATTACCCAACATAATATTGCGTTCATTCTGCCAAAGAATACACTCCCATAAGATTTGATGTGCAGATTGTATATATTCGCAGTCAGATGTAGAACATTGACATAAAGGTGAGGCAACGAGCTTGAAGGAAAATAATTTACTTTTAAAGTTACCGTGTCCTGTAAGAAATTGGGCAACCCAATGACAAAACCTTACAGCTGGTTTAAAAACTTAAATAATTAAATACTTAACCTCTTTCACAGAAAACACTTTCCAATGTGACTCTCCTGACCTTTGAAAGCTTACCTTCCCCGTTTAAAAATTAATCAGCTTACAGTTAATACGTGTGCCCTACAAACGTCGAGCAAGTGTTTAATCATGCGCGTCTCCTGGATTATCCCTGTTGCGTACAATCGTGTACGAATTACTGGCGCCCTCAGTAGGGGTGGTAGGGGTAGTAGGTAGGAAGGCCAGGCGTTAATTTTTTGCAAAAACTATCCAGTTCGTTGAGTCTCTATGTGGCGTATTAACAGCAAAGGCATGAAGTTAGTGGGTGTACCCCATTGTTGCGAAGTTCATTAACGCGATGTAGGGTACTGTAAAAGTTTACTAACGTGATGTTCGTTATTGCGAAAGTTCTTTACTGCGATGTACGTTACTGCGAAAATTTACCTTTTCGAAGTACGTTATCACGCAAGTTCTTTACTGCGATTGACGTTACTGCGAAAGTTTACCATTGCGACGTACGTTGTCAGGAAAGTTCTTTATTGCGATGTACGTTACTGCGAAAGTTTACCATTGCGACGTACGCTGTCGCGAAAGTTCTTTACTATGACGATTGCATTTTCGATAACACACTTTTTCGATTTAGGTCATCTAGCAGGGTTGCTGATACTAATTTTATTTATGTTTATTTTATTATTATTATCTTTTGGTTCAAATATAATTAAATTTGCTTACAATTTCTGCTTATTTGTTAGTCATGTCGAACAATATAATATTGCCACTATCACCAGTATCAGCAACCCTCCTAGATGACCTAAATCGAAAAAGTGTGTTATCGAAACTGCAATCGTCACCGTACTAAGAACTTTCGCGACAACGTACGTCGCAATGGTAAACTTTCGCAGTAACGGCAATCGCAGTAAAAAACTTTCATGACAACGTACTTCGCAAAGATAAACTTTCGCAATAACGAACACCGCGATAGTAAACTTTCGCGGTACCCTACATCGCGATAATGAACTTCGCAACAATGGGGTACACGCGATGTTAGTTCATCATTATCATTTGCCGTATCATCAGCATCTTTCACTACTTACTTGACATATACTTCGCGTTGTGGCGATGTTTCATTGGCTTATGTCGTATATATCTAGTCGTGTCTACTTCCAGCACGTTCAGAATGCCGCACAAAAGTTTAGAATTAGGAATACCCGGCATTTCAGGCCAAAACCTGTAACTTTGTTACAAAATGTATTTTTGTTTCCGTCAACCCTACTCCGCCACATAGTAACTTCATTCAATTAATGAATGAAATTTAACTCAAACTGAACTTGAATTTCCAAGTATCAGCCGAGGCCTTAACTAAACAAGTTCGGGATGGTATTACCGCAAACGTGTTTGAAATGATTTCTCCCTTCGGGTTGGTTGAAATGAAGCAATTCATGGGTTGTGAGTTTGTTTTGCGATTCTATATTTTTTCTAGTCTGTTCTTCCACTGCAGGGTAAAGGCCTTCGTCCCCCTTTTTCACACGGTTCTGTTCTCTGCTAATTCGACCGCAAATCCTTTTAACAGGAGTCTACAAGTTGATCCTCCCATCTCCTCTTTGGTCTGATTCTGTGTCGCTTAGCGTGCAATACGATAGTGAGCCGTATTTGTTGTTTTTTTAGCCAAAAGATTTTGCAATGGCAGGTATTGAATTGTTTCTGAACATTTAGATTGAAACAAGAAAACCAAGGCAAGCAAAGGATCCCTTAGAGACAAAAGACCCTTTGTGATTCCAATCATGATAACAAAGTGGAAGCTATAATCCGAAAGCGACCGTTCCACATCAATCTGATAAGTATAAAAAAATCGCTGAACCAAAACAAACCTTGGGAACTCATCTTTTGAAGTAGAAAGTGTTTCCGGGACTAATCCCTTTTCCCAGCCCTGAATTCCATCATAAACTCCAGTTAAAATAAATGCTTTTATTCTGGAATTCAATATACCTCTACGAGATTTTAATCAAAACATTTCATTAACTTTGTTAATTAGGTTTATTCTAGCTAGTGAAATTTTAGGTCTCTTTGCATAACGAACCTGTGTACATATATCAAGAGGATTAGGTAAAGTAAGCCGCGAGCAAAGGCTGGTGCTTATGCATAAGCGTCTAACATTGCAGTACCTATGTAATAAACCTAGCTTAAATATACACACTGGGCTTATGTGCAATACAGGCCAGACGGGCTACTAACAGATATGGGAACGATTGTGGGTAGCCGCACTTGGCCAGTTTGCAAGGAATAGAACTATTGCAGCATTTAGTGATTATTTAGTCTCGAGAAAATCTGGTTGGCTTGGGCGTTCCCTTATACATCCCTGGTGATTGATTGTTGATGTTGTTCTAACAAAAATGAAAGAGAACAGAACAGAGGACACATGTGACCATGCATATTGTAGTCGAAGTTCCGTATAGTCCAATCTTTATCTTTTGTTCTTTTCGTCGCGTCCATTCTCTCAGTGTAATTGCATTATTCTTGAACCAGTATAACGTAGACACGTTGACACCGCGATGTGCAAACTTGATGTTACGTAGATGTAAAAGTTTTAACTAGTTTTATGCTATGGACTCGTTCACATCAGAATATATCCCTAGTGCTTCTAGGATTAACAAAACTTGGTGTTCGATGTAACTGTTTCTTTCACGTAGTCCATGAAAACTGTTTGTCAAGATATCAGTAACTCCTCACATAATTATAGTCCTGCAATATTAAGATCTTGCAATTTTCGACACTATCGCAATGAATAATATCATTGGCACTTTATATTATGAATGATTTCAGATTACTAATTTTATCTCTCTCTTTTCAACAGGACATCGACAACCTAATGACCGAAGGCAACAAATCAAGAACAGTTGCTGCGACTAACATGAACAGCGAATCATCTCGATCTCACGCAGTATTCAGCGTAGTTCTAACGCAGACCCTGACCGACGCTGCTACAGGCGTCTCCGGCGAAAAAGTCGCGCGATTGTCGCTCGTCGATCTTGCGGGGTCTGAAAGGGCAGTGAAGACTGGCGCTGTGGGCGACCGGCTGAAAGAAGGCTCTAATATTAACAAGTAAGTAGTCTTGTAAGCAGGAATATTGTCTGTGTTAATACTAGTGGATTGAAAACAAGTCTTCGGTAAGAAAATCGCATAGTTATCGCTCGTTGATCTGACGGGGTCTGATAGGGCTATGAAGGCTGGCGCTGTCGGTGACAGGTTGAAAAAGCACTCTAAATTGGTCGTGTAAACAAGAAATTTGCTTGAGTGAATAAAATACAGAATTGAATAGACGCTAGCGTGATGAAAACATGTTTTATTTTCAAGACGAAAGACACGTATTGTCTAAAACTAGAACAATCCTATAAACTGCGAATGAATCTCAACGAAGGTTTCTGAGAAGCATTATAACAAGCGTTGTTGTAAATTTCAATTGAAGGTGTGAAATATTAATAATGCTTCATATCCTACAACCTCGGTGTTCAAAACGCACGAGCACCGTCTTACTATTTATGTATTTTGTTCTACTTACCTATTTCATAAACTGAAAGGAAACGTAACACGTTTACATTATGGAAGTGATAGTGAGTCTGTTCTACTTTCCAACTCCGAGTGTTCCACTATTCTCTGTGGAATTGTGCTGTCTACTTCTGGTATTGTAACTGGCCCGAATGCAGGTTGCGAGAATCCGCCACATTTTTAACATTCTGTGCAACAGTATTCGAATGCCTGAAACTCAACGATAACGTTCTTAAAAAATGGCAACGGCGAAATGTCTTCACTGCGTAAATAAACTAGTAAATAATAATCTCACACGAAGGTTATTTAGTATTCGCATGATTTGTTTTATAAATGTATGCAAGATGACTTCTCATTCAAACCCGAAAAAAAATCAGCAGGTCTCACATTTTGTTGTTGTTTGTTATGTATGTGATAACAAAACGTATTTAACACCTGATTTTTTATCATATTCCAGAGTTGGTCTAAAAGTAAATGTTATTTATATTCATGAGTACTTTCACTCCCTGAAGTTTTCCAATGAAATAAAAGTTCTCTGTTTAATCTCTCGTTTGACCATTACATCACCTGATTGTAATTGATGGTGTCGATCTCAAATTAGTTCTATATTAATGCTTTAAGGTTTTAAATGTATCTGTTTTGTTCCAGATCCCTAACAACACTCGGGCTTGTAATATCAAAGCTCGCAGATCAGTCTTCTGGCACCAAAAACAAGGACAAGTTCGTACCATACAGAGACTCTGTGCTCACGTGGCTGCTCAAAGACAACCTTGGAGGGAACAGTAAGACTGTTATGGTGAGTGGCATTATTTATATGTTGAGGTCTACAGCCCAACTGCTTAGCTGAAACTATATTGCTATATAGACCTCCCAAACTGAGATGCTGAAGTAGCTGCGCAAAGCAGGAGAGATGTTGACTAACGTCCGTCTGAGCGCGAATGACTGAGCTCTCGCATCATGTCAACACTCCAGCGACGTGCACCTTAGACATAGTCTCATTAAAAGTAATTGTCCTCCTCCTTGCGTCGTATTCCTCAGTATTGAGGGTCATGACCTTCCTTCAGCATCACCTTCTCTCGAACGACCTTTCTCCATCTGATTCTCTGTCTCTGGCGGTGGGAGGGCGTTGTATACTGTAGAGTTTGGGCTGTGTCCACGAGGCCTTTTTCCATCTACTTTACCAGTCACGATGAGCCTCTCGAGTTGGCCACCGTCTTTCCTTGCAATGTGGCCGAAGTATTCTAAAACTGCACAGACACTCGGATGACAGCCGCGAGGAGATTTTGAGTTCTCGCAATATGGAGACGGTAGTCCGAAATTGAAAACCTGAATGAATGTTCTATTGCATAGCTTGAAAAGCTGTCTTTTGGTGAGGTTGCAGTAAGTAGTGCCACATTAAAGAAACGTGAATAATGTACATTATCTTGACCAGAATAATAATATGTCACTTTCCAAGTCTTGTGGCAACTTACACGGCAAAGTATCATATCAAGAGTGCTGGGAACAGGACACACCTGTGTATGTACTTAGGAACTTAAAGGTGACTGGCTAAAACAGATCGTAAGTGGCCGCCTGGACGGTCATTCTAAAGTGGAGGCAGGTGGTGTCCTTCAGTGTGGACGATTACCGGTTGTTTATGTATTTCAATATTAAAATGGAGTGCGGTATGTGTTCAAATATAATATAGATACTCGGCAAGCTTATCTTAATGGTTGCTGGCTGATAGATATACTTTTTTTATTAATAATTTATAACCGACTTCGCAAAAACGAGGAGGTTATGAATTCGACTGTATGTTTTTTTTTAATATGTGTTACCACCTTTTTATTGGGTGAACCGACTTTGATGATTCTTTTTTTATTTGAACGGTGGTGCTTGGCATACGCTCCCATTAAATTTTAGTCAAAATCTTCAATAAATGACGGCAAATCACTCGGGATAGCTGCAATCGCATGTCTGTTTATTGTTTACACCATTTCTTAACATAACATCACACCGGTACGCTCTAAAGGGGTACACAGGTGTGAACAGTTCACCTAGTCTTTAGAACTGTTTCATTATGTACCACAACTAAAAAGTGAAGACGGTTGTAATTTTTGTAAAAAAGATTTTTTTAGTTTACATTTTTTTTTCGGATTAGGTACATTTAAACATATAAGTGTTATATATTTTTGAAATCACTTCTTTAAACCCTTTATTTTGATATGCCACACGATGGGTTTGAAAGAAAAAGAAATTGGACCCCACAATATGACGACCAAAAGCCGCCATTTTTCTATTTCTCAATTTTAATTTAGCCAGTGACGATTGATGTAAGAATCATCAAAATCAGCCGCATAGTAACATACATACATACATAGACTGATAAACACATTACCCCTCTTCGACAGTCGGGTAAAAATAATTGATCGAATCATGTAACCCCCGATATTGACTTTGGTATATCTACTGTATGACACTTGGAACTTGGAACTGAAGAGCAATAATGGATTCAAACTAATATAACTTCGTGAAAGACTTTCGTAGGTGGTTTTCAAGTACTAGGTTCTTTATAGTTCTTTGTCATGTCACATACAACATATTGAAGTAGGTACTTATTCCTTTATTGTCTAGGTCAGCCTTTCCCAAAGTGGGCGATAACGCCCCCTTGTGGCCGCTGCAGGCCTAAATGGAGGCGGTAAGAGACCCAGAAAAAAAATGGGGGCGTTGTGTAGAGGCTTGGGGGGTGATTTGAAATTTCATTTAGCTAGGAGGCCTCCTAGACACCGACTGCATGAACTCTCGACTCTCAACTTGTGAACATCAACTATCGGTCGCTCCGTTTCGAAATGAAAGTAGACACAAACAAACAAATAAAAAGGCAACAGACTTACTTTCGCATTTAAATAGTTATTAATACTCATAGATAGGTAGATTTTCGTAGATAGTAGACCGCTGGCAATCATGTTTGAACAACAATGGGGGCGCTAAAAATATTTTTTTCTCAAAGTGGGCAGTAGACAAAATAAGTTTGGGAATCCCTGGTCTAGGTAGACCTGTGTTTAGGCACTATATTTTATAGATAGTCGATTGTATATTATAGTGGCGTATGTGGTAACATAAACGGTCCATGTTACGAATGTAGCAGGTGGCGTTCGTGTAATTTCTGGCTACACTTATGAGAAATATATGCGAGTTTATATAATTACTTGCTTGATATACCGCGGGCGAAGCCGCTAGCGGCTTCGCCCGCAGTATATCCAAAAGTATCCCAAAGGAACATATTCCCGGGATAAAAAGTATCCTATGTGCTATTCCCACAGATATAAATCTTAACTAGATGACGCGATTGTATGTACATCGCGTGTCAAAAAAATGAAATAATTTTTAAAAAGACGTAAACAAGATAAAAAAAATTATGCTGTACAGTCGGAGGGTACATTTAGTTCGCTTTTTAAGCAGTCGGGTTTTTTGATTTTACATATTTTTTTTTTTAATTAACACTTTTTAGTTAACTTTTTTATCGAATTAGGTACATTTAAACATATAAGTGTTATATATTTTTGAAATCGCTTCTTAAAACCCGTTATTTTTGATACCCCACAAGATGGGGTTAGAAGAAAAAAATAATTGTGCCCCCACAATATGTCGCCCAAAACCCGCCATTTTTCAATTTTAATGTAGCCAGTGACACTCGCAGGATTAAGACAAATTGATTGAGGTATGAATTATCAAAATCGGTCAAAGCGTTTGGTCTCTGGAACGCCATATAGGAACAAACATACATACATAGACTGATAACTAAAAGACTAGACTAGACTAGACTAGATAAACACATTACCCTTCTTCGGCATTCGGGTAAAAACGGAGTAAAATCATGATCAATTATCTTAGGTACTTTGAGCTTTTCGTTTAGCATTATCGGCACCAGCGATCCACTGAAATCTAGAACAATGCCTAATTATGCCATATTGAGCTGTAAAGAATGTATAGAAAATATTGGCCGAGGCATTGGAAATGATTTCTTTCAGTGAATTTGTTTTCAAAATTGTGTTGGAAAAAGTGGCACGAGTGGTTTTCATACAGATGGAGGGACTTGCATTATCTAGTTAGATTTTTGTATGTGGCCATTCCAGACTATAATCTATCGATGTGCCAAATTTCATCAAGACCCGTTCAGTGGTTTTTGCGTGAAAGAGTAACAAACATACAAACACACTCACAAACTTTTGCCTTTATATTATTGGTGTGAAGTAGGATGTTAGCGTACTGTTACAACCCTTATTACAAGGCAATAAAGCCGACATTTGCATTATCTAGTTAAAGTTTCAGTTTTCAACGCAAAGCCAATGCTGAATTGCAGTTATCGACCATTAGCGGCATTTTAATATTAATTTAGTCAGTTAGATTTTGGAAGCCGTCGCGTAAACCCAAATTCCTTAGACTTATCTCGAGAGATACAAGAGATTATAGAAAGTCATTATTTTAGTTAGTGTATTATTCAGTAGAACATTAATAAAAGTGTAATTGTGGATTTTTGTGAATAAACAAGTGGCTTGGTAGAAAATAGTTTTTTTTTCAAGTTATACGGGGTCGGCCGTGTAACAGTACGTTCTAAAAGTTTGTAACTGTAACACTAACTCAATCAATTTACACTTAGCGAACTCCTAAAGCGGAAAGATAATGCAAATAGGGTCTCCGCAGACTTGAAACAAATTCAAATTCTATCCACGGACTGCCGCATCCTTTGACTCACAACACCCAACTCGAAACACTCATGCTTCGTCGTGGCGCATAGAAATGTTCTACGAAACCTTGTCTGCATTAAAAGCTGTACCGCGGTACTACGCTAGTTTATTTATAGTATTATATTGTAAACAAGGACGATTTTACTCTGATTAGCTTTTTATAGAATGGTATCTGGAGTAGAGTTCTTTTGTTTACTTTTAAAGTACCTGGGCGACCGACGAAACGAAACGACATAACGACATTTCCTAAAAAACCGGCCAAGTGCGAGTCAGACTCGCGCACGAAGGGTTCCGTACCATTATCTCAAAAAAACGGCAAAACATCACGTTTGTTGTATGGGAGCCCCCCTTAAATATTAATTTTATTCTGTTTTTAGTATTTTTTGTTATAGCGGCAACAGAAATACATCATCTGTGAAAATTTCAACTGTCTAGCTATCACGGTTCATGAGATACAGCCTGGTGACAGACAGACAGACAGACGGACCGCGGAGTCTTAGTAATAGGGTCACGATTTTACCCTTTGGGTACGGAACCCTAAAAAAATAAACCTAGCTAGATCAATTTATCGCCCCCGAAGCCCCTGCATACCTACAAAATTTCATGAAAATCGTTGGAGCCGTTTCCGAGATTCATATTTAGATATATAATAAATACATATAGATTTGATTTATGTAATGCTACACTGTTATAAAAGCTTTTACGGTGTGAGTTTGATTAAAAACCTTTCACAATGATGTCTTCAAACTAAAAAAAAAAATATCTTTCAGGATCTATGTAATCATTGAGGTACATAAGAAATATCAAGTTACTAGGTTCGCAGGCCTGTATCCCAGTCCCAGTTGTGGGAACGCTAAAGGTTGATTATTCTCGGTCATGCTATGTTTGCAGTTGATCATACGGTCTAAGGTTGAAGCAATTTCTCATGCCAAGGCCAATTTCCAAGAAAAAGTAATATTCTCAAAAACATTGTCAGTCGATACCTATACAAATATTCAAAGTTGATTTATGTTTCCAATTTTCTAGTTCTAGCTAAATTGATATTGATACTTACCTACGATTGGTTTCTGGGCAATTCTATTGTTGTTTCCCATTTGTATAAACTGATATAATAAATAGGCAAAACTGATATAATAATAACTGATATAATATGAGAGCGGTGGTGGCCCAGTGGTATCGGCCGCGACTTGCAAGTTGAAGGTCGTGGGTTCGAGCCCAAGCAGGCGCTTTACTTTGTGTAAATTATTTCTTCACCACTGCTCTCAAAAACGGTGAAGGAAAACATCGTGAGGAAACCGGCATGTCCTAGAACCAAAAATTCGAAGATATGTGACATCCACCAACCCGCACTGGGCCCGCGTGGTGGATTACGGCCCATTCCCTCTTACAGAGAGGAGGCCTGTGTCCCAGCAGTGGGAACATTAATAGGCTGATGATGTGATGTGATATAATAAATAGGCAAAATTGTTTGCTTATAAGATCTCTGAAAGTAGCGATCCGATAACAATTTTTTTTATAGACAGTTTTTAGGGTTCCGTCCCCAAAGGGTAAAAACGCGACCGTATTACTAAGGTGGAGTCTCCCCTCTGTCTGTCACCAGGTTGTATCTCATAAACCGTGATAGCTAGACAGTTGAAATTCACACAATATGATTTATTTGTTTTGCCACTATAACAACAAATACTATAAACAGAATCAAATAAAAATTTTAGTAGGGCTCCCATACAACAAACGTGTTTTTTTTTGCCGTTTTTGGCGATAACGGTACGGAACCCTTCGTGAGCGAGTCCGACTTGCACTTGGCCGGTTTCAATAACTCATTAAAAGCTACTCAATCAGCGTGTTCAATGGGCTAATTTACCCCGAATATATGCACTGTTCCTGTGGAAAGCAGCGGGCAAAAGCTAGTTTGTTTTTAAATACAGTTCCTACTCAGGCTCTAGACAGACGGACTCCATTCGAGTGGACTGCGCAGTCGGTTAGTAGTTACAATGCAGTGGTTTAGATGTGTTGTTCGTGAACTGTACATAAACTGCATTCAAACTGCAAATTTGCAGTTGGAATGCCTTCCGTCTGTCTAGATCCTTATCTGTTATCATCATCGACATCATCAGCCTACAGCAGTCCACTGCTGAACAGATAGCCCTACTATCCACTTATTTGTGTAAAACTGTATCTGTACTGAATGCATACTGATATGATTAATCTCATTCCCAGGTGGCCACAATATCACCAGCTGCCGACAACTACGAGGAAACCCTCTCAACTCTCCGGTACGCGGACAGAGCGAAGCGCATCGTCAACCACGCCGTTGTGAACGAAGACCCGAACGCGCGCATCATCCGCGAGCTACGCCAGGAGGTCGAGACCCTCAAGGAGATGCTGAAGTATGCCACGGTGAGTGGCACGGTAAGTTGGACTCGCAGTCTGTGTGGGTTTTTTGGTTTTGGTCTTAGATATTATGTGGAATGCTCAGTATATGATGGGAGACTTGAAAGATGTTGTCGACAGCTATGTATCTAAGACTACGCTCTAGAAATCCTGCAAACAAGTATGCCACGGTAAGTTGGACTCGCACCAAGTGTGGGTTTTTCGATTATGAACTTAGATGTAAAGAGGAATGTTCAGGGTAAAATAATAAATATGGTGGCAGTCTTGAGATGTTGTGGATCATGTTACACCAGTGTACCTAAGGCCACATTCTAGAAATTTGGAAGGGTATAACATTTGATTAGCTAGCGTGGTTGCGTACCAGGCCCCTCAGAAAGTATTGCGAAAAAAAGTTTTTATATATGGGAGACTGGCCAGTTATAATGTTTTTCGAAAATATGATTATTTATAAGTAAAAATAAGTAAGTTCCAATTTCAAAATTTCCCTCCACATTTTTTGCGAGTTAATTCAAAGTATTGTGTCTCACTGAAATATGGATCTGCGCCGGGAACATTTTAGAGCTATGATTTTATACGATTTCAAGTGTCGCCTGAAACCGGATGAATCGTACGATAGACTTCAAATGGCATTCATGGATGAAGGCCCTTCCAAGGCAACCGTGTATCGTTGGTATAACGAATTCAAGCGCGGTCGACCAACTTTGGGGGATGACGAAAGAAGCGGTCGCCCTTTGACGGCTGTTACCGAAGAAAACGTGCTAGCAGTGAAAAATTTAATCCAAGACAATAGGCGAATTACATATCAGGAGATTCAACACATATTGAAGATTGGATCGGGAAGCGTTCACGAGATTCTACACAGCCATCTTCGCGTGAGGAGGATAGTATCACGCTGGGTGCCGCACAACCTCACCGATGCTCAGAAGCAGGCCCGGGTGGAATGGTGCCGTGATATGCTTAACAAATTTGAAGCAGGCTCGTCTCGGCGTGTTTACGACATCGTTACAGGTGATGAGTCCTGGATTTATCAATACGACCCAGAAACCAAGCGCCAGTCGACTGTTTGGGTGTTTCAAAATGAGCCAACGCCTACCAAAGTGAAGCGATCTAGAAGCGGGGGTAAGATTTTGATCGCTAGCTTTTTTAATTTGACTGGCCACTTGGTATCAATTCCCTTACGGGATCAAAGAAGCATTAATGCCGAATGGTATACTACCAAATGTTTGCCAGAAGTTTTCTCTGTTATAAGCAACAAGCGACCAAACACAGGGCTCCGCGGGCTACTGCTCCACCACGACAATGCACCTGCGCACACCGCACTCAAAACGAGGGACTTCCTGGACAGCACGCCAGTCAAACTCCTGGGTCACCCTCCTTACAGCCCTGATCTAGCACCGTGTGACTTCTTTTTATTCCCAAAAATAAAAAATCTGCTCAAAGGGATACAATTTTCGTCGCCGGAAGATGCGCTGGCTGCGTTCGAGCAGGCTGTAAACGAGGTGTCTGCGGCGGACTGGAAAAAGTGTTTTGAAAACTGGTTTAGGCGCATGAATCTTTGTATAGAGGCTGGTGGAAAGTACTTTGAAAAGATTTAATAAAAATATATGTACGTATAGAACAATTTTTTTTAGTTTCGCAAAACTTTCTGAGTGTCCCACGTATATAGAAAAGTGTAGAGCGTTGATACCGAGTGGGATACCTCAAGGAGATGCTGATGTATGCCACGGAAAGTTGGACTCGCAGGCTGTGTGGGTTTTTATTTGAGCATGGTTTTGGACTTAATATGCATGTTGGGTTCATCAAACTGGTGTTCTCCTGCTAGACTGGGGGTCTACACTCTAAGCACGAAGTCCTTAGTTTCGGCCTTCGTTACGAGCGTTTCCTACTCCGTGTTACCTACGGACGGATGATTCGTTCGGGGCCCGAACTAAGAATGAATGACAACACAATTTGACAGTTGTACCTACTCTCGATGTGTTTTTACCGGTCCGAAAAAATTAACTTAGCACTTTTTTTGTCACTCCGAAGTTTCGAAATACTTTCGCACGGGGCCCGTAACTTCGTTGACGATGGAGATAGGGAGTAGACCCCCTGATCGCAACGTGGTTGGGCAAAGCATGCCGATTGATCGTCTGGTAGGTATGTTAGGCGGTACAATATTATGGTAGTAGATTCGAAAGAAGATTATTATGGACTCTGTGATGGAAAGTTAACATAAAATATTTCACGTTCTAGAGAACTTTAGATATAAAAATTCAAATTATGAGGCTTTTAATTGAATAGAACAGTAGGCCTACTTGGATAGGTAAGGCCAAATTGTATGCGTAGATACTACAATACTAACATATTTTAACAGTTGTTGTCGAAACAACAAAACAAAGCTGTAAGTTTATTTAAACTTCATGTACAATGGTTATACATAGGCGGACTTAATACAGCAAGGCATTCTGTACCAGTCAACCTTTGGGCCAAATAACCCAACAGTGGCCAGTTTAGCCTGCATGTCTAATGTAACATAGGTTTTACTCTGTCAAGTACTGATAACCTAGGCTTGTTTTCAACCTCATACCAAGAATTGAAGCCATCGTCTTATCAATGCATCTATTATGCAAAGAAAACAAGGTCTTACAATCCAAGGCGCGAACTGCCGGTCTGCCGTTTACGTCGGGGACACGAGGAATCGATACACCAGGGAGACCTAAACGGTGTCATTCTCCTAAGGTAGGATATCCTTCTTTGCAGCCTTTGTGTTAAAGATTGGATAATTGAGCGTACTTAGCGATTCTCTTCATCGTTTAGTATGCGCACAGCCTAGGTGTAGAACTTGCTGCCAGCGTCTGTACCTACCACCTGTAAACCATCATCCTTAAAAGTAAGAGTACAACTATTTTCTTAATTTCCCTCGGCATTCATCGCATTTCCGAATACAAACGAATGCTAATTTCCATGTCCATCAATTATTATATTTATCGTGTATAATTATTTGAATTCAGAACTCAGTACTTTATTATTGTTTTGTTTTGATGTCCTTTAATATATATAGAGCTGTAAAAAATAGCAGTTTTCCTCCCATTGTTTAAATAAAAATACATTATGTTAAAAGAGTATTAACAAGTCTATATACTTCCAAGAGCGTCCGGTCTGCACCAAGTGCCTGACGAAACACGAAGTTTGCCGAGGGACAGTAAGAAAATGTTTGTACTGTACCTTCTGAGATCAGTAGACCTCATCCATCGCTTTCTATCAGGCGAGATCTAGTTCTGTAGCTACTCAATCAATCTGCCTAGCCTTTTACCAACTACATTGGGGTCGGCTTCCAGTTTTACCGGATTCAGCTGAGTACCAGTGTTTTACATGGAGCGACTGCCTATCTGACCTCCACAACCCAGTAACTGGGTAACACGGTACCCCTTGGCAAGACTGGTGTCAGATCTCAAGCTTCTTACTACCCGTAACGACTGTCTATAATCTTCAAATGACAGCCGGGACCAGCGGCTTAACATGTTTTCCGAGGCACGGAGGAAACTCGGTTTGTTGAAATGGTCACCCATCCAAGGACAGATCTCGTCAAGCATTGCTTAACCTTGATGATCAACCAGTGCGGCTGTTAATATTTAACCGCGAGATCCTCCGCCCTCCTAATCCTTAGGTCTGTATCTACTCACGATATGAAAAATAGAGATCTACTACTAGATTACAAAAGCTTGAATTTCTGCCTAGAAATAATCTTTTGTAATAAATAAAAAATAACGACTTCTTTCAATCGCAAACAGCCTAATAAATCCTAGGTCTAAATTCGCTAGTCGAAATTGTTCATTTTCTAATCGCAAAGGAGCGGGCGACACCGTAATTTACGGTCTGTTTTCCTGAAGGATTAGTATTCCTGTTACGTATCCCCAGGGCTTTGCTGAAATTAATTTGAGTTGATACCTTGTAGGTTTACTGTGTAATGGTGCTTGATCAACAGTCAGTTGACAATAAGAACATAAACATACATACATACATAACACGCCTTTTTCCCATGAGGGTAGGCAGAAACTACAGAACGCCACCTGCTTCGATCCTTACATACTTCTTTTGCTTCACACACATTCATACATCTAGTCATACACATGCCGGTTATGGGTACTGCACACTTGGCCTTTCTGAAGAACATCACCTATAAGGTCTATGTATGTCTTTCTAGGGCGTCCCCTCCCGGCGTGTCCATTCACGTCTGCCTTGTAAATACCTTTCGTAAGACGCCTTTCATTCATCATCTCAACATGGCCAAACCATCTCAACATACTCTTTTCAATTTTAGTCACTACATCTTCTTTTAAACCTCAACGTTGTCGTATTAACTCATTCCTCAATCTATCATTTAAAGTAACACCACACATACTCCGCAAGAAGCGCATTTCTACTGCATTAATCCTACTTTCATGTCTTTTTTATGTAAGAACATAAAGTAATTGAAATAACACTTAATTTCAATTAACTTCAGCTAACTACGGGTTTTTTTTAATTATGTATAACTACGAGGTCAATTAATAAATAATAAATTATATTATTATAATTTTGACAATCTCGGGACCCTGGGGTGCAAGGTGCCGAAGCCAACTCGCAAAGGCCTTGTTAGGCATGTATCTGGAAATGTGACACCAACTGACGATTATCCCTGTTTGTTTTAGGACTGTTGCAAAATATGGAGAAAAATATATTGGGCTTGGGTTTGGTAGGTTTAGTGGACCGATTGCCGTAAACTATAGGAGGACTACTGGCCCTGTCTGACCACTGTTGAACTACACGGCTATAAAATGGCAGGGTATATATATATTTTTCAAATTTAATTTTAAAATATCTTTTCAGGGTTCGCCAGTGGGTGAAGAAGTCCACGAAAAACTAGCGCAAAGCGACCACTTGCTGAAGGAAATGTCACGAACCTGGGAGGAGAAGCTTGTTGAAACCGGTAAGTACTTCTAGCCTGGCGGCTATAGTAATCTGATCAGGAAAACCGCCCAATTGAGTCAGACTTGCGCATGAAGGTTTCCGTACCATTATCGCAAAAAAACGGCAAACGAATCACGTTTGCTGTATGGGAGCGTCACTTAAATATTTATTTTATTCTGTTTTTAGTATTTGTTGCTATAGTGGCAACAGAAATACATAATCTGTGAAAATTTTAAAGACAGACAGACGGACAGTGGAGTCTTAGTACATAATAGAGTCCCGTTTTTACCCTTTGTGTACGGAACCCTAAAAAAGCATAGCATTGTTTATAAATGTGATCTGCGCAGAAAGCTAACCACATCCATTTGTTTCTCGGCTTATAACAGACCGTAGTATACACTACCCGTCTAACAAATAAACGCAGAATAAAGTTATACCAGGTATAAACCTATGAAAATGTATGGGTATACCTTTGTTATACCTGGTATAAGTTTATTCCGAGTTTATTAGTAAGAGGGTACAAGTTTTTATAGTATGATATTTTATTTCCACTGTGAACATTGTTTTTAATGCTGGAAGGAGGGATGTGCAATTCACGTCATTAACGATGTTACAGTGTTGTCGATATAATTCACACGCCATTCAATCATTGTAGTTCCCATCAGAAAACATTTATGTAATGTTGAAGCTTAGGTGGAGATACGATTTTTATGTTTTTTGCAATACGACACTTTATCTTTCTTTCATACATATAAATGTGGAATAAGGTGATAAAATGTATAAATAAAAACATTATTAACCTTACGAATTAGTACAATACTGTGAGAGCTCCTCAACTATTTAGACACAACCTCCTTGCTTATTATAAGACTGGCAACAGACAACTATTTAGTGTTGGAAGATGATTGAAATCAGAACGCTAGGCAAATAATTGAAGATGATTTTTTGTTAAGCTTTTACTTGTCACTTCTGTAAAAGCCACCTTAGAACAGGCACGTTGTGGAGTCAATATAACGTATCATAGTTAATTTCGTGTCGAGAATAAAAAGTCGAGATTTTAACACGAGCGATGTAGCCAACGTGAGCCGAAGGCGAACGTCGAAAGCTACATGCGAGTGTTAAAATAAAGCCTTTTTTTGCGAGATACGAACGATTGTTTTTGCACTACCTGATGAACTTACTTAATTAAATGCAAATTAGTTTTTTGTTCAGACTAAAAACCACAGACTTTATACACACAATCAACCCGCGCTTTTTCGAGAGGTAACAGGTTCAGTATCATTCTGCCGGATAGGGCAGTGGAAAAAGCGGCAAAATGTGTTTACCCCCCAGCCATCTCCCTATTCAGTTACGCACTCTTTTTTTCTTTAAATTGCAAATTGTTGCACTCGTACTTGGCCGCCAAAAAGAAATATAATTACGTTGTAGTTACATAGTGATATCAAAACACCATGCAAAAGTTATTTCGTAACTGTTATTTTTTTTTTTTTTTTTTTATAATCTGTGTCTAAATGTTCATATTTCGAAACGAATTTCTTAGGCAATGTGTTACATAATAGACAAGGTAGTGGAAAAAGTAATTTTCGCTTATTATTTGAGCTCCCTGAGCTACCCTCTCACAATAACGACTGTTTGGGGTGATTGGTCATCTAAAATAGATCTTTATTTTGATATCAGCCCATAAGTACTGTCCCACAGCTGGACAAAGCTCTCTCTCTACTCTCCATTTACCACTTCTCACGATTGTTTTATAATTTAGATCCATAAAAGTTTTTGATATAAGAAAATCTGTTTAAAAAATAATATTGTTATTTACAGGCCGAATACAAAGCGAGCGTCAACAGGCGCTAGAAAAGATGGGCATCAGTGTGCAAGCCAGCGGTATTAAGGTGGAGAAGAACAAATACTACCTCGTCAACCTCAACGCGGATCCTTCGCTCAACGAACTGCTTGTTTACTATCTCAAGGTAAGCCCTACATATATGTTCTATGTTAGGGGGTATGATTGCCGCACTTAGTCCCTCAGGCGGCCCTGGCGGCCGTTTGGTGGTTACTCCAACCAGCCCACCTCCCTCCAGAAGTTAATTAGGGCTCCTGCAGCCTAATTGTGTAAGAAAATTCGGCAACGGAAACAATCTGTTTCTTTCCCAAAAACACACACATACACAAAAAAGTTGAATAAAGATTGAACTTTTTTGTGTATGTTTGTGTTTTTGGGAAAGAAACGGATTGTTTCGTTTGCCGAATTTACTTACACAGTTAGGCTGCTGGTCTTCTCAGAACATGTGTGTAGGATCTGGGTGACCGGCAGGCTTATTACGTATCTTTAGCAAGAGCAAAACGATAGCGATTTTTGCGCAATAATTGCTCTTACATACAAAAGTTTTAGAGTTGTTGGCTGTTTTTTTTTAAATAAGTGCATTGCACATACAGTGAGCGATTAGCAAGCGATTGTGTAGGATCTACCATACCTACTCTGCTGGTAATGTCGACTTTTATGATATAAAGCTTTCGATCGCTATTGTTTTGCTCTTGTAAAAGATACGTAATAACCCTGCCGAGGGTTTTTGTTCTTATCTGGGTGACCCAATAATGCACCGGCATTCAAAGAGCATGTGCGCGACGGTATCCTCAGCCTCCATGCATGCCCAGCACAGAGGACTGTCCGTTACGCCTATTGTGTGGAAGAGATTTTTGTTAAGTGAGCAGCGTCCCGTGAGACCATCACGGGACAATGCCCGTGAAAATTCAAATCTAAATAATTTATTTCAATTAAGCCATACTTATATTCTTGATCCGCGGCTAAACGCCGACAACTTTAGAGACCCATTTTAGATAATAATATGATTTTTATCCACGTGACAAATTAAACTTGAAACCTTTCTGATGTGGTTTATAACTCGTGCATAAAGCAAAAAGATCCCACATGCAAGTAACGCAAACTTCAATAGACTAGATGCTCTAGAAACTGGCGCATTTAAAAAAAATATATTGTTTGAAATGTATTGCCCCACTGTGGAAATTTCTTTCAGTATCGTGGGAGCGTTTATAAAAATTAAAACTCACATACACAAGACACCCAGATCAGGAACAACTTATCTGTAGGTCATACAAATATTTGTTCCGAGCGAGAATCGAACCCGCAACACGCAGCGCAGCAGCCGATTGCTCAACCACTACGCCAAACGTGTCGTCTTGTTTTATATTCTAAGTCTATTGAATCATAACGTAGAATACCTTCTGGTTGACGCGATCGGTTTAGAGCGAAACACTATCGAGGTCGATGTTACATGAGACTAATGTACCAAAAAAAAAAATCAATTGCATGCTAATCTGATAACTTCAGTAAACCCTCTGTATCTATGTTGCAAGTTCTGGGATATCATATTATAAAAAAAACCCTAACCAGTGTTGTCCAAATCATGGACTGAAGGCCTCGACTCTTTATTCATATTCTATACTAGCTTTATCCAGCGACTTCGCCCGCTTGGAAAGTGTTTTATCATCCCAAGGGAAACATTACAACGGGATAAATAGTAGATTATTAACCAAGGGGATAAAGCAGTGTCTTCTGTCGCGGGTGATGATTTAAATCGCGAGCGTAACGAAGGACTCGAGGTTTACTCCCGAGCGTAGCGAGGGTTTTAAAAACTTAAATCACGAGCGGAGCGAGGGAAAGCAAAGGCATCAAGCTCATACGGCCTCGTCGGTTTTCGTAATTTTATTTAATAATCATAACTGCATAATAAATGCGTATTCCTTTTTCAAAAAGATGTATAATGCTTTATATACAAACTCAATGGTGTAAACACAGATGTAGTTCAGTATAAATTTCGGTAAGTATTCTAAATTTAAATCACATTCTCCCCCTAGAGGATGAATGAAATTCAGTAAGATTTTCTTTCCCTGTTTTTAACAGATTAAATATGACTACTGTTATGTTCGCTTTTTGTGGCATAGAATGTCACTTTTTTGAGCAAGTGGTACGAAAAACCTTATGTGCTATTTCAGACTATAATCTATCTCTGTGCCATATTTCATCCTGATCCGTTCAGCCGTTCTGGTGTGATTAAGTAACAAACATACATACACACGTCCACACAAACATCTATCCAAACTGTCACATTTATAATATTAGCAAGATTAACAAGTTCCAACTTTTCCCAGGATCGCACCCTAGTAGGCGGCTCAAGTTCCGCCGACATCCAGCTCTCCGGCCTGGGTATCCAGCCCCAACACTGCCAGCTCCTCGTGGAGGGCGGAGGGCTACACATGGAGCCCCTGGGCGCCGCGCGGTGCTTCGTCAACGGCACGCCCGTCGTGTCCAGAGTTAGGCTTGGACATGCCGATAGGATACTGTGGGGGAACCATCACTTCTTCAGGGTCAACTGCCCGAAGGCTACAGGTAAGGGAACAAGTTTTCAGAAAGGTGTGAGCACTATATAAATTAAATGTTGTTTAAATATGTTTTGCAAAAGTAATGTTTTATGTTTCATTTTGGTCTAGCTTTTAAGCATAAATTATTGCCATAATTCTTTATTATAAACCAAGAAAATACATAAAAAAAACCGGCCAAGTGCGAGTCGGACTCGCGCACGAAGGGTTCCGTACCATTATCGCAAAAAACGGCAACAAAATCACGTTTTTGTATGGGAGCCCCCCTTAAATATTTATTTTATTAGGTTTTCAGTATTTGTTGTTATAGCGGCAACAGAAATACATCATCTGTGAAAATTTCAACTGTCTAGCTATTACGGTTCATGAGATACAGCCTGGTGACAAACAGACAGACAGACAGACAGACGGACCGCGGAGTCTTAGTAATAGGGTCCCGTTTTTACCCTTTGGGTACGGAACCCTAAAAATGGTAGCAAAATTCATGTACTAAGGCAAGCTTAACTCCAAATGGAGTTTTTTCCAGCAAACCTTTGAGCGATAGAGATCATAATAGAAGGCAGTTATCTAGTGTACAATATATATCTATATATAGAGGAGCTCGTGGCTAAATAATAACAGCCATGCGCGTCGATCTTTAAGGTTAAGCAACGCTTGACGAGGTCGGTCCGTGGATGGGTGACCATTTCAACATACCGAGTTTCTTCCGTGCCTCGGAAAGCACGTTAAGCTGTTGGTCCCGGCTGTCATTTGAAGATCTTTGACCGTCGTTACGAATAGTCAGACGCTTGAGATCTGACACCAGTCTAGCCAAGGGGTACCGTGTTAACCAGTAACTGGGTTGTGGAGGTCAGAAAGGCAGTCGCTCCATGTAAAACACTGGTACTTAGCTAAATCCGGTTAGACTGGAAGCCGACCCCAACATAGTTGGGAAAAGGCTAGGCAGATTATGATAAAAATCAATGCCACTTTTCGTTGTTATCTTATAACTCAAGGACGGGCTCACCTATCTAAACCAAATGTTTAAGCTTTGTACGGAATATTTAGTAGATGGTTTATGTTTTTTTTTTCAGTACGTATGGTAGGTAGGTAGGTAGGGTAGGTAATGTTTGGTGTTTTTTTATGGCAAAACAAAGTTAGCCATAAAAAAACAGTTAGTTATATAGTGAGATGAATCTAGTTACATAATAATACATAAAAGTTTTTAAAGAATGCTACGTGTATCTAGCGTTGTGGTTGGCGTCGCGTAGACCCTGCCTAGACGCTATGTTTACGCAGCTTATAAGTGGGACGCTTACGCTAAATCTATACGAAAATCACAAAAATAATATCAGCTGAAACCAAATAATTACCTTATGTATCCGCTTTTGCTATTACAACAACATTCATACATACATACATAAACTCACGCCTTTTTCCCATGGGGGTAGGCAGAAACTACAGAACGCCACCTGCTACGATCCTTACATACTTCTTTTGCTTCACACACATTCATACATCTAGTCATACACACACGCCGGTTATGGGTACTGCGCACTTGGTCTTTCTGAAGAACATCACCTATAAGGTCTATGTATGTCTTTCTAGGGCGTCCCCTCCCGGCGTTTCCATTCACGTCTGCCATGTAAATACCTTACCTTTTTATTAATAGAAGTTTGAAACTTCTATTAATTGAAAATGTTGCCTTAATATTTTTACTTTGCCACAATTCGCTTTTATTTGACACGACATTTTGTTCTACTACACCTCGTTGTAGAACAAGACTCTGGTTACTCCACAGCCACGGCGTCGGAGCCACAGACTCCTGCGCAACCCATCGACTACAACTTCGCGAGGGATGAGATCATGTTGAATGAACTCAGCAACGATCCCATACAGACTGCCATATCGAGGCTCGAGAAACAGCATGAGGAGGATAAACAAGGTACTAGTGACTTTTCATTAAGGTTGCCCTAGCCGATGGCACGAACTATTTTGTGCGCGGGGTTAAAATTCATGCTATCTCATCCGACAACACGTGCGAAAGACATAGATGCTGTGATGAGCAGTAAGAAGCTAGTTCGCGTACGAATTAGCACATTTGCAAATTTGTAGCGATATGGATGATGATTTAGGATGAAAACGACAGCGCGAAATTTTGTAATCAGAACTGGGAGTATGGATATCATGAAAAAACTACTAAATATATATTTTCAAAATAAAATTATTTGCATTGTTGAACTACTAATCTATCCCTGTATGGTGACTGTTTTGCAATTTTCCTTCTTATGGTATTTATTGCCGACCAAAGATGCGTTATAATAAGTGTAAAAATATGGAACTTGCGACGCTCATAACTTTCAAATATATTAAATTTTTCCTTTTTAGTTTCCATACAGGGCTAGATAATGATGAGAAAAATTATATAATTTTGAACATCATCAACCAGTGGAGTAATCGCCATACTACGTTTGTATGGAAGAATGATCGACAAGGGCAACCTTATATTATTATTTATGACACTTAAAAAGCCGAGTTATTTTTCTTTTGTATGATTTGGAATAACAATTTATGTTTATTTTTTGCAGTGGCGCTTGAAAAACAACGTCAAGAGTACGAGCGACAATTCCAACAGCTGCGAAACATACTGTCGCCTTCGACGCCATACCCGCCGTACGCGTACGACCCTTTGAAACTAGGTAACATTCAATATAATTTTATTACTTCACAAAAACCGGGCAAGTGCGAGTCGGACTCGCGCACGAAGGGTTCCGTACCATTATCGTAAAAAAACGGCGAAAAAATCACGTTTGTTTTATGGGAGCCCCACTTAAATATTTATTTTATTCTGTTTTTAGTATTTGTTGTTATAGCGGCAACAGGAATACATCATCTGTGAAAATTTCAACTGTCCAGCTATCACGGTTCATGAGATACAGCCTGGTGACAGACAGACAGACAGACAGACAGACAGACAGACAGACAGACAGACAGACAGACAGACAGACGGACCGCGGAGTCTCAGTAATAGGGTTCCGTTTTTACCCTTTGGGTACGGAACCCTAAAAAATAAAGTTTGAATACCAGGCGTCTACTACGCCTGGACAGGAATGGCCTGCGTCTGGTGACGGGGACCATCACGGGACACTGCTTACTTTAAAAAAACACTTCCACACAATATGCATAACGGACAATCCTCTGTGAAGGGCATACATGGAAGCCGAGGAAACCGTTGGTCACGTTCTCTTTGAATGCACAGGTGTCTCCCAGATAAGAACACAAACCCTCGGGTCACCCAGATCTTCCACATGTTCTGAGAAAACTAGGAGCTCTAACTAACTTCTGGAGGGAGGTGGGCTGGTTGGAATAATCACCAAACGGCCGCCATGGCCGACGCACAATGGTCCACTTGAAGGACTAAGTGCGGAAACTAAACCCCCTAACATAGAACATAGCAAGAAATTGACTTTTTTATGATAATTCTGCACCAAACAGCATATATTGAAATTATGTCTACTGGTCATAATTTTGTTTTTTAATTTGTGATTTTTTCTTGCAAGAATATTTGTTTATTACAATTTATATCTCTAGCAAGACTTTACAATAATATGAATTACTTCCGCTTATTAACTTTTAATATCATCGAAGTACAAGGATGTATAAATATATAATCTGGATCTCGGAAACGGCTCCAACGATTTTCATGAAATTTTGTATGCAGGTGGTTTCGGGGCCGCTAAATCGATCTAGCTAGGTTTCATTTTTAGAAAACGTCGTTTTCTCTATTTTCACCCGAGTCGCTCGGTCGCCCAGGTACTATTCTTTAACTAAACAATAATTCTTTGCAGGAAAAATGACAGCTTGCACTCCAACAACAGCAGCCCGCGTGGAACGTTGGGCAGCTGAACGCGACGATACATTCAAACGATCACTTGGACGACTCAAAGCAGACATACTGAGAGCCAACGCGCTGGTGCAAGAAGCCAACTTCTTAGCTGAGGAGATGAGGAGGAACACACGCTTCAGTGTCACGCTGCAGATACCGCCGCAGAACCTTAGTCCTAACAGAAAGGTAAGACATTTTAAACATATTACAATCCACGTTCAGACGTTTCAAAGCTGCCATTGAGAGCCAACGCGAGGGTTCAAAAAGCCAACTTTTTAGCGGAAGAAATGAGGAGGAATACGCGCTTTAATAGCACCACAGTAAAATACACAAACAGTATGGAAACTACTTACAAACGCTCGAAACGGCACACTCACACAAACATGCGCATCGACACCTAAACGGCTCGCACTACTGACAGCACTGCAGCAGTGCCTTAATGGTTGTATATTTTTACTGTGGTATCATGCTGAAGATACCGCCGCAGAATCTTAGTCCTAATAGAAAGTTAATAGAAATTATATACTTACTTTTTATCTAATGAGAAATAGAGAGAGATGTGTGAAAAAAAGAAAAAAAAAACAAGCTTAATTTGAAAAGACGAGCCCTAACGAACGCACGACACTATAAAATGGAAGAAAGAACGCACCTTGTCTTCGTTTTTAGGGTTCCGTACCTAAAGGGTAAAAACGGGTCCCTATTACTGAGACTCCGCGGTCCGTCTGTCTGTCTGTCTGTCTGTCTCAAGAACCGTGGCAGCTAGACAGTTGAAATTTTCACAGATGATGTATTTCTGTTGCCGCTATAACAACAAATACTAAAAACAGAATAAAATAAATATTTAAGTGGGGCTCCCATACAACAAACGTGATTGTTGTGCCGTTTTTTTGCTATAATGGTACGGAACCCTTCGTGCGCGAGTCCAACTCGCACTTGGCCGGTTTTTTTTTTGGCTTGAAAGAGGACGAGTTACAATAATAAGATTTATACTTGCATCTTTTACTACGTGCGCAGTTTGATTATTATATTCTTGTTTACATCATTTTAAGCCGACACTTTTTACTTTATCATTATTTATGCAGGAATCACCCCGTGTTCTGTGCGGAGTACTCGGTTTCTTTCGTCTCTCATCCGCTCTTCAAAGTCAAAGTCAAATATATTTATTCAATTAGGCCAATAAACGGCACTTTTGAAAGTCACATAAATTAAAATTAAAATTTACAAGTAATTAAAAAAAAATGATTCTACCGTGCATTCGGCAAGTAGATTGTTATGGAGAAGAACGCACAAGAAACTCCATACTTGTCTTTTAAAAAAAAAATAGGTGTTTTACAATATTTACATACGTACATACATGAATATATGTGAGGACGATGCACCCAGAATAGCTCTATACACTATACTACGTACAGGTATAAAGTATTAAAAAGCATTAACAGGAAAATTAATTAATTTCATAAGTAGGAACATGGTTCTCACATACTTACAAATATTACAAACATAGGTAAAATACCTAATTCAACAACAACGGAACAGAACTTCTTCTTCTTTTCATGTGAGGATGTGGCCACCTCTGGTGTCAGAGTTAATTAAGCCGCCCCTGGGAACCCCACAGGCCTCCGACTTGGCTATTTCAGACTACATTAACCCACTGCATTATCCCGCTTTTCTTTATACACAAAATAATATTTTCTTTTTTCCTTTCCAGCGCGGTGCCTTCGTATCGGAGCCAGCAATAATGGTGCGTCGTCCCGGTCGCAGCGGCCAGGTGTGGTCCATGGAGAAGTTAGACAACAAGCTGATTGACATGCGCGATATGTACGACGACTGGCGGCGCAGGCAGCAAAAAGCGGGCGACGACGACACTGAAGAGGTACATTCGTCATATAAGAACCTTAATCATACTTAGAACCTTGTCATATTATTCAATGCAAATAGCCACGTCTAAAATGTGACGTGCCATCAAAACAGTTTAATTCGACAAAGTTCAAAAGTTATTTTCGTTAGGATTAAGAGTTTATAATGATTTATCAATGATATGCATTGCCAGATCCAATCAAACGTGCTCAGTCATTGCCTGTGTTCAAAATACTCATAAAGGAGGAACATTACCTGTCGCTGTCTTCGTCTAAGCATGTCGATTTCAAACAGACACTGTGATTGTGATTATCAATAGAGTCATTCATTCAGTCAGCCATTTTTTTAATGTATATATTACATAGCATATGTATTTATCTGTGTATCTATTATAATATAGTACTTTAACAATGTTATTGCCGCGAAGAGATCGCGGAATGCGATAAGGCCGCCCATTGTATGTGTATAAGTTTCTTTTTATAATTATATTTTAAGGTGTACAATAAAGCATATAATAAATAGCCGGTAAGACCAAGCAAATCATAGTGCTGTGATAAATATGTGAAAATCAGTAGACTCTGGAAGATACAAACCTTGTGTTATTGTCCATGGAGAGGACAACTAGATGACATGCGAAATACATCATCAGAAATAAAAACTCAAAATGAAATGAAATGATTAAAAATATATATATAACTTTGCAGATGGAACCAGCAGAGATGGCACTGGATCCGTTCTACGAGTCGCAAGAGAATCATAATCTGATCGGAGTAGCTAACGTGTTTTTGGAAGCTCTGTTCCACGACGTGACGCTGGACTATCACACGCCCATCATCAGTCAGCAGGGCGAAGTCGCTGGCAGGTTACAGGTATGTACCATTACGAAAACACTCACCGAAACAAAAATTAGTATGCCAAAGGGGAGTACTATCATATATTTGGGATCACAGATCGATATGGAACAATTCGCATGAGTTTTGAAAGTATTACATTTTGAAAGAAAGAAAGAAAAATATTTATTTGTGACCCGCACAGGAGACACGAGAAAATAAGCATACACTTAAACAATAATAAAATAAAAAACCCTGTGCGAGACCAAAAAGGCTCCTATCTCAGCATGTGCAGCGATATCCAAAATAGGTAATAACGCTGCGCTGATATTCTGATAGGGGCCACTGTTGATGCCACGGACACACTTACGGAAACAGGACTTATATAATAAAATAAAATATAAGAATATATAAATAACAAACAAAATAGATTAAAATACTGAAGGTGGGTCAAAGTAAGTGTAAGTATATTACAAATATATAAACGCGATGCTCAATGATCATTTGTCGAAACATTTTGCTATAGGATCCGAATAGATCATACATAGGATCACCATGAAGGAATCATCATCATCATATTTTTAATCAAAGTCGATATGATTAATATGAAATCATAACTTTGTTTATATTACACTATCATGATTGGATGAAATATCAAAATATAAGAGACAGTTCTTAGTTATTTTTTTTATTAAATCGTTAATATAATTTAAAAAGTTATCATATGACTGATAGAGCGGTGATCCTAGATATAATTATCATTACCCCCAGATTCAAACATTCATCTGGCCAGTGGTTGGCATTTAAAGTTGCTGCTATTTTTCGGATTCAAAAGGTTCGTTAGGTAAAATTCAAAAGCTATTTAAGCAAATTGATGATTTGTGTGGGTTTTTATAGACTGCTAGAAGATTAATTAACATTTTTTTTACGTTTTGTTGTTTATTTCAGGTGGAAATAAGTCGAGTAGCAGGACAGTTTCCTCAGGACAGAATTTGTGAAGCGGCTTCAGACAGTTCTGGTGATATGAGAGATGATGACGAACCAGTTGACTCTGCTACGCAACAAGTAAGTTATTTTATATGAATTCGATAAAAGTCTGTATTAGTGGGACATTTTTAGAGCATCATAGTTATGTTGATTTAGAATAGAACAATGGGCTAGTTTGCTGAAACCTTTACTGCAGACTTCAATTGGTGACAAGAAAAACTGCGGAGTGTGATCCTGCACCAAAGCTTTTTTCAGCAAGAAAATCTATTGTACGTTAAGGACGGTTGTTCACGAGGCACCGTACGACACGATTTGCGGTCATTATTCGTCTGATCTGTCGTCCGTTCGTTAGTTCACTAGACACGATTCTGCAACGTTACTGTAGTGCGCTTGTATTGTTCTATAAGCGCGTGAGTGATGAACGAAACGCGTGAGCCGTGCAGCCGCTAACTCAACTGCAAAAATGTTGCGACGACATAGCCGAAAAACCGTTTGTAACTCGTGTCGCATGTAGTGCGGTGTCGTTCAATGAAAACGGTCCATACATACGGAGCTCTGAATCGTGATCACATTTTGTCGTGTCGAATCGTGAACAAACGGCCTAAATGAAAGTAAAAAATACTCGACGCCATCTATTTGAAACAAATCAACTAAATCACTAAGCGGTTTATTGGCAACGATGCACTGGTCGCGTCAAAGCTCCAGAGCCTCGAACATCGACGCCGAGTTGCCAGCCTGTCGGTTTTTATCGGTTACATTTCGGGGAGTGTGCGATGGAACTGCACAATTTAATTCCGCCTAGCCCTTTCCATCATCCGACTACAAGACGTACGGTCATGCGCCATCGGTACATGGTGGACATGCCACCCATACGCACAAATCGTTTTGCTAATACTTTCATTGTGGAATTCCCTTTCGGAGTCTTTGTTCCCTGATAGCTACAACCATGAGGTCTTTAAGTCAAGAGTTAATAGGTTACTTCTTGGCAAGCGTGCTTCACCGTAGACCACATCTTCGCTTACCATCAGGCGAGGTAGTGGTCAAACGCGAGCATATAAAAAAAAAAAAAAACTGATTTTTATGCCCCAATTTGTGGAAACGAAAATGGGGTTTCGATTTCTCTTGAAATAATAACAAAATCTTGTCTTCCGCAGGTCACAATCCGCGTGGCGATAAAGCAAGCCACCGGTCTCCCGCCGTCGCTGTCCCACTTCGTATTCTGCCAGTACTCGGTGTTCGGCGGCGGCGGCGTGGGCGAGCCGGTGGTGGTGCCGCCCGTGGTGAGCGCCGACACGCCGCCCCCCGCGCCGCCCGCCGCGCCGCCCGCCTCGCCCAGGCACCAGTCGCTGGTCACCTTCAGATTCGATCATAAGAAGGACTTCACTATACCGCTGACTGAGGAGTTCATTGAGCATTGTGCGGGTGAGTGTCGTTAGCAGAAAATAGCTCGTCCAGATAAAGCATTTCAAGCAATATAATTTGTCTGTTACTAGCCAAAACATAACCAGCTAGAACACTCAATGCAAAACACGCCGTTCTACGCACATAATACATGTCGATTCTGCACTTGATTTTATAAATGGAATAGCTTTGTTGCATCTGGTATAGTTGTTCTATCACACGATGGCGGATGAATCGTAGCAAAATGAATCTTATTTCGGCGTCATAAAAGTCACGTAACCCGTCATCGTGAAATAGAACAACTATATCTTGTCTATTATGTAACACATTGCCTAAGAAATTTGTTTCGAAATACGAACATTTAGACACAAGGTTATAAAATTTTTTAAAAAAAATCAATATTACATAGGTTTAGGTTAAACGGGCTGGTATCCGCAACGCCACGAATAAGCGCGTATTTTGAAGAAATGACTTATGTATTGATCATTATGTAACTGGCAGAATGATACTGAACCTGTAACCTCTCGAAAAAGCGCGCGTTGTTTGTGTGTAAATAGTCTGTGGTTTTTAGTCTGAACGTTTCTAATAAATTGTTGTTGGAAATGATTTGCTTATTAAGTAAGCCCTAATTAAGGTAGGGGAAAAAGAATCGTTCGTGTCTCGCATGAAAAGGCTTAATTTTAACACTCGCATGTAGCTTTTGACGTTCGCCTCCGGCTCATGTGGAAATTGGCTACATCGCTCGTGTTAAAATCTCGACTTTTTATGCTCGAATCGAATGTACTATCTTACGCAGCAATTATAAAGTTCCATGATAACTCATGTGTAACGACTGTCGTCAATTTAATACAATATCTTCTTCTTTTACGTATTTCATCAAACATGATTCATTATTATTCTCAAACAAATTTTCATCTCTTCAGAGGGTGCCCTATCAATCGAAGTGTGGGGCCACCGCTCAGCCGGCTTCAGTCGTGCGCGCGGCAACTGGGAGGTGGAACAACAACAACTGGCCAAGGCTCGCTCCCTGGCCGACCGCTGGACCGAACTCACGCGCAAGATCGAGCTGTGGGTCGAGATACACGAGTTGAACGATAACGGAGAATATGCGCCAGTTGAAGTAAGTACTATTTATTTACTCGCAGTTGAAATAAAACTAACAATTAAGGCTGCAGGATACTTTATGGTGGCACTGCACATCGCAATTCGATTTTTCAGGTTCTTTTTCGTCTTTGATCGCTATATTCGTGTTGAATTCCGAATAACACGAATACACCGACTACACATCGTTCATGAACGGCAAAAATGCCGAACATTTACGAATATTTTTGCTATAGTTTACGATGGACGTGTTAACTGCAGCAGCGGTTTATCATTTCCATTGTGCTAATTACCAGTACATATTATGCGTACGTTAAAAGAACATGGAGAAGAATTATAACATTCTAGGCTATTCTTAATACTATTCCATGCGTCATTAACTTTACTTCTGTTTTTATGAGAGACATGTTGCGGGTCCAGCAGGCATTGATAATTTTCCAAAAATCGCATATCAAGGTCATTTGTCCACATCCATTTTGGCGCGAACAAGCTGTAAAGAAACTACATAAATACTTATACACGTCCGCCGCTGACGCGCAACGGACATTACACTACTGAGCGAGCGATGTGTGGCCGGTAAACGCCATATTCGCAATCCTTTGATATGTGGCAAAAAACCGACAGCCGGGCGGATACGGGTGTTCGGGTATTTGGCGTATTCGTCTTGTTCATGAGAATAGGCAAATATAGACGAATAAACTAACTTCACATCGTACTATTTGGGCGAATAAGACAATTACGCGGACACGAATAGCGATGTGAAGTTGCCACCTTTAGAAATGTTGATTTCACTATTAGGGTTTTTTAAACAGGAACTGCCGAAATTGCGCACGCATTGCTTTCTATATTATATTTTTTGAGTTATGATAAGATTTGTTATTCTTAAACCATGCCCTAGAAAACCGTTTTCACAGGTCTCCCATAGACAGCACAGATCAAACAATCAAACACATTTTTATTCTGATGAAAACGATTTGAGATGACATAGTGTAGAAAATGGGATACTATGGTCTCTCGACTTCTCGTGCCTAAATAATAACAACCGCACGGGTCTATCTTCAAGGTTAAGCAACGCTTGACGAGGTCGGTCCGTGGATGAGTGATTTCCTCCGTGCCTCGGAAAGCACGTTAAGCCGTTGGTCCCGGCTGTCATTTGAAGATCTCTGACAGTTGTTATGAGTAGTCAGAAGCTTGAGATCTGACACCAGTCTTGCCAAAGGGTACCGTGTTACCCAGTTACTGGGTTGTGGAGGTCAGATAGGCAGTCGCTCTATGTAAAACACTGGTACTCAGCTATCCGGTTAGACTGGAAGCCGACCCCAACACAGTTGGGAAAAGGCTAGGCAGATTGATTGATCTCTCGACTTCTTGGCTCACAACGGCCGCTGCTCAATATAATGCTTCGACTCCTCTCCTAGTGCAATGAAATAGAAACGTTCGGTTTTCAAGTAACCTTTATCTTTCTTTCCTACAGGTGGCCCAACGCAATGACGTGTGGACGGGAGGCGTGTACCAAGTGCGCCAGGGCCAACAGCGGCGCATTGCGGTGCGCGTGCGACCTGCCCTTAATTCTGGGACGTTGCCGCTCGTGTGCCAGCAGATACTTAGCGTTGAAGTCGGATCGGTTAGCGTCAGGTATGTAGACCATGTTTTTTTTTTATCGTAGGCTCGCGCTTGACCACTATCTCACCTGTGGTGTGTGTCGACGGTGAAGCACGCTTGCCTAGAAAAAAACCCATTCACTCTTGACGACCCCTAGATTGTAGCTATTGGGAAACACAGACTTATGGATCTATATCTTATTCAGGGAAAACAAAATATGTCTCCTAGCGAGTAAATGTATGGATAACCACAATAGATCCCAGTGGGTCGAAGTGTGAGAGTTGCTTCTCGGCCCCTCTATAAGATAAGATAAATGTATAATGATTCAACATCCATAGACTAGGTAATTTGTAAAGTGGATCTGTGCAACAACAGATGCGCAAGCGCAGTCCAAGGTGCGTGTAAACTTCTGAAATGTCTCCGTCATCTTTTATTTTTCAGTATTGTAACTTAACCACTCAAAAATATTTCATATATATCATGCTCAATTAATACTAGCCTCTCTTTGATTCTCTTTATTAGTTAAGTAGAAGATTTTAATGTGTAACTTTTGGTTATATGGGCGCACGGTTGGCGCAGTTGTTGAGCGATTGACTGCTGCGCAGCGTGTCGCGGGGTTCGATTCCCGCACGGAACAAATATTTGTATGATCTACAGATAGTTGTTCCGGCTCTGGGTGTTGTGTATGTGAGTTTATATGTTTGTAAACGCACCCACGATACAGGAAGAAATTCCTATTGTGGGATGAAGTTTAAAAAAATAAATTCTCTAAAGACGTATCAAGACGTATTTGTATAATTCAATGTATGCTTGTTGTATAGATCACGCCTACAAATGCCACTAGACTCGTATCAAGACGAAGATTTGGCGGTGTTACGGGAAAGGTGGAGCGACGCGCTGTTTCGTAGACGACAACATTTACATGCACAGTTACAGGTAAATAACAATCAGAGAGTTCATAACTGATACAAAATAAATCAATTCACTTTCACCAGAGCTTGACCTGGTAGGTCACTGCTCGCACAGATAATATAATACTAGCATACAGATGCCTCATCCTATACAAAGAAACTGTGCCAACGTAACTAGCGTTTTTCGTCTGATTTTGCTGATTATTTTTAAAAGTACTTCCACAACTATAGATGGTGTTAGCAGTATCTTGCAAGTCAAATGGTTTTCTCGTTCCCTGACAATTGTTTTCTTTAAATACAGTGACAATTTGTTTTAAAGTATTTTTTTGCACGTTTTTTTTCAGTTTAATTGTACCAAAATGTGTTACAAATAGAGTGTCATGCATCAGAAATTTAAAACCGCGACATCTATCGGAATCAATTTTAAATAATTCTTTTAAATAATCTTTGAAATGTGAATTGAGAGCCCATTATTCCATAACTTTATGCTTAGGACAGTTGATTAGACTAGAACATGCAATTGTTATGTTCAATTCCAGTAAATGTTAATTTTACAGACAATTCAATAACAAATCGGTGCATATCGCGCCATCTAGAGAGATTTTATTTGAACCAAATTTTCTTTCTTAGCGCTAGGACCCAGTGCCAGCAGTTATGGAATTTCTCTCACGTTAATCTATACTAATATTATAAAGAAGAAAGATTTGTATGTTTGTATTTTTGTATGTAACGAATAAACTTAAAAACTACTGGACCGATTTCAAAAATTCTTTCACCGTTGGGAAGCTACACTATCCCCGGGTGATATAGGCTACTTTTTGTCCCTGCATTGGCACGGGAACGGGAACTACGCGGGTGAAACTGCGAGGCATCCGCAATTAAATCAATAAATATAAGGTTGGCCTAGCCTATAGTACTAATGTTTTTTTAAATTATTTATTCATTATAGGATACTAAAACTGCAGATTCAATGTGATCATGTTATCTTTCAACAGAAACTAGTAAATATGTCGCCGGCAATGAAGAATGATCGTGACAACGAACGAGAACAGTCTCTCGTCGAGCAATGGGTCTCACTCACCGAGGAGAGAAATGCCGTGAGTTTGAGTATCTTTATATTTGTTTCAAAATAATCACTATCAACAATAAAACTATTGTATCTACTAAATAATACTTTTTACGAAATATCGGAAACTCGCAACAAACAGTAAACATGGTAAATATCCCGTTTCTAATGTTAATAAATAATAAATATTTCGAATAATTAGGGCTGAATTTGACCCTCTTACGCAATAGCGCTTTTCAAATTTAATATGCAACCGCTTGTGATCGTACGCACTTAACCGCCACAAAATTTCAACTGCGGCGGTTGACCGCGGTCCCATTCGCCATACGCACTGGCAGTTCAAAGGTGGGCAGAGCGGGACCCTCGACCCTAGGGCTGTGCACACCACCTAATTATTTAGTGCTCATTTAGTGCTTCCCAAATTATTTGTATTCAGATTTTGTGCTCCAAAGTTGAAGGAGTGGAGCTCACTTGAAGTAATGCTACCGCCAGCGGGGCCCTATATTTACGAAAATAAAGGAACGTAACTTATGTAATTATTTAGTGCATTAGGCTATATTTAATACATCTTAATAAAACTACTACGGCACGAACTATTTTGTGCGCGGGGTTTAAATGCATGCTATCTTATCCGACAACACGTGCGAAAGATATAGATGCTGTGATGAGCAGTAAGTGATGATTTAGGACCAAAACGAGCGCGCGAAGTTTTGTAAACAGACCTTTGGGAGTATGTATATCATGAAAAAACGACTAAATATCTGTTCTAAATAAAATTATTTGCATTGTTGAACTACTAATCTATCCCTGTATGGTGACCGTTTTGCAATTTCCCTTCTTCTTATGGTATTTATTTGCGCCCAAAGATGCGTTAAAATTAGTGTTGAAATATGGAACTTTCGACGCTCATAAATATTTTTATTTTTTATTTTTTTGTTTCCATACAGGGCTAGATAATGATGAGACAAATTGATATTTTATTTTTATTTTGAACGTACACCGTCAAACAGTGGAGTAATCGCCAGACTACGTTTGTAAGAAATAATGATCGACTAGGGCAACCTTAAGTACTAACAACACTATTTGTCGTCAAATAAACTAACTTTTAACTGTTTTAAAGTTTCTATAAATAGCTCAATTTTAATTTAATATCATAAGCCCTAGAGTCGAGGGTCCCGCTCTGCATACGTATATGAGCGGTCCAACCGTTTGACGCGGTTTCATCGCGGTTGGCCGCCATGGCGGTCAAACGCTAGCGGCTTAGGGCTGATTTTTCAATAGTCTGATAAGTTTTATCTGAACAGCAAATATGACTGCTTTGTTTGACATAATATTGTATACAAATTCTGTCAAGCTGCAGTATTGTCTCATGGAAAATATTCGGCTATACAAAAATTTCAACAAGTTCTGAATAATCGTATCTTTATTGCAGAGATCAACTATTTTTATAATTATCAAGACTCCAATTCTTGCTTTGGGCGAAGCCTGTGCCAGCGTTAGACTATGACAGTCGCACAATATTTCCGTTACAGAGAGCAGAGAGTGCACCTGTGTTCGTGCACACACTTATGCTCTATAATATCTTCCGAGCCGATGGCTAGCTTCCGCTGAGGTCCGCCTGGCCGAAATTCAGTCTGGAGGATTATTAACTGCGTTCCACTTTCAAATTTCATCTTCAAGCTCTCGTTGCAGTATGGTATAAAGATGGTGGGTGCGGTTTAACATTTGTTGTAAATTGTCCAGGTGTTGGTCCCCAGTCCGGGCAGTCCCATCCCCGGCGCGCCGGCCGCGTGGGTACCTCCATTAGGAATGGAACAACACATACCCGTGCTGTTTCTAGATCTCAATGGTAAGTTATCATACCATTTATTTTGTTTTTGGCTTTAATAAATTGTACGTATTCTTAGTTTGAAAATAAACGACTGCTTTTTTGTCCAGTAATATAAAAAAAAAGTAATCAAAGCACAGTTAGAGTTTTTTAATTTATTTTTTTTTGGGTGGGGAAACTTCCAATGACTTCTCCCGCTCTGGGTGAAGCGGGAGCGGGGCGTGTCAGACTTTAAAATCATGATTTATTATTTTGTGGTGGGTATAGCACAAATTTTCTTTCTAAAACCTCTAACAGCCATCATTTCGAATTATTCCGATTGATCACCCTGTTTTGTCCCCCAGGAGGACAGATAATACAAAAAAATAATGGGTTACAGTTCGGTAAAAAATAGTTTGATCTGTCCTCCTGTTACTTTTATAGTTTTGGCTCTGTTTCCCCTTCAAATGACCAAAAGTAATTATAACCTAATACATAATTATCAAATGCAGTTTGTAGCTAATGAAATTACTTTTTGTATTTTATTCCCGATCTGTCCCCCTGGGGTACAAAACAGGGTGACGGATCGGAATAATTCATCATTTCAGTGTTCTATCCTGGCTATAATTTTCTTCTACATATAGACAATCGGCTCAAATTTTCTTACAGAAGACATCATATTCACTCTTATCAATATCCCTTAGTATTTAACTTTCATAAACAGATAACTGCCCTCTTTACAGCGGACGACTTAACAACGCACCCTAGCGGTGAAGAAGTGACAGTAGCGGGCCTACACTCCATCCTGCCCAAGGAGCACGGCAACAAGTTCTATGAGCTGCAGCTCCTGCACCATCACGACAAGGATGTCTCCGCTGTAGCTTCCTGGGACTCGTCCATACACGACTCGCAGTACCTCAACCGTATCACTGAAGGTAACTACTTCTTTAGGCTTGTTGTAAATCTTTTATCGATATCATCCTGGTCAAGACGCACAGGACCCGCTGAAATGGTGCCACTTGGGGAGGAGGCATTTATCCAGCCGATGATGATGAAATATTTATTAGGGGAAAACTGCCTAACGCTTCCAGGAATGCATGTTAGTGTGATTTTAGAAAAAGTAACCACTCTTTTCTTCACAAAAGTGAATCCAGCATTTAATGACATATAAACATGTAGGAAAGATCTTAAATGGTAAGGCTTATTTAGTCTGCGTCCCTCACGATCGATGACATTAATTCTTTTATCTGTTTTCCGATCCTCTTTATGTTTTTCTCTTCAATAATGCTGTCGTCATCATCATCATCAGGCTTTTATTGTTCCCACTGCTGGCACTAATGGGATATAATCCACCACGCGGGCCCAGTACGGATTGGTAGATGTCACATGTCTTCGAATTTTCGGTTCTAGGACATGCCGGTTTCCTCACGATGTTTTACTTCACCGTTTTGAAATAATTTACACAAAAAAAGTTAATTTAAAAATCAATAACCCGACTGATTAAGAATCAAAATTATGCTGTCCAGTCGGAGGATCAGGTGGCCAGCCAGTTCGCGAATATGTTTTCTCCGACTGCTCAGCATGATTTTTTCATGTTAACAGCTTTTTAGTTAGATTCTTAATCAGTCGGGTTTTTTATTTTTAAATTAACTTTTTTTAGTTACATTTTTTCAGTTATATTTTTATTTTTCGAATTACTTTTAAACGTATAAGTGGTACATATTTTTGTAACCACCTCTTAAAACCCTTTATTTTGATACCCCACTCGATGGGTTTGGAAGAAAAAAATAATTAGGACCCGCACAATATGGCGCCCAAAATCCGCCATGTTGGTTTTTTTAGGACTTCACCTATCTAAGAAGACTTGGGCGGTCAAGACTTATCTATCGATGTCTTAATTATATAATTCGGTCAAGTAGTTTAAAAGATATGAGGTAATAAAGAATATTACATACATACAAACATACATACATACAAGATACGCGCGAAACACATAACCCAGTCGGGTAATTAAAGTGCCTGGGTTCGAACCCGAAAGTCGCGGCCGATACCACTGGGCCACCATTGCTCTCAATAACGCTAATATTTTGTTATTAATTGTTTCCAGCAAACGAACGCGTCTACCTGATACTGAAGACGACAGTGCGCCTGTCGCACCCCGCCCCCATGGATCTCATACTTAGGAAACGATTAGGATTAAACATTTACAAGCGGCAGAGCTTCACCGACCGGATACGGAAGAAGATCGTCAGGTTAGTCGTCAACCTTCTTACTACCTTCGCTTTTTTCCTGTCTGTTGGTATGGGATGTAGATTTTGAGTTGAAGATGGGTACTAAAATTTTAGCTTGTAAATGTCCTACTGCAACGAATCACCACGCTTTAGCAAGGCGGTTGGCAATTTCACTATTAGTTCAGGTTGAGTGGAAAATGGGTGAATACAATTTTGTTAGTGCGCGTACGCATATTTATATGTGCTTTGGGTTAAATATTAGTAAAAAAGTCGTGCTTAAAATTTACTGGTTTGGTGAGGGGTTGATAAAAACTTTACTATTAAATTTTTCCAAATTGATCTTATTGCGAATAAATAATAACAGAATAAGAGACATTTTTAGCAACGCGTTGCAATTGCAAAAAGAATTATTTTTTAACGTTTCAAAAAGACACATATTTAATAAAAAGTTTATTCTAATAATAATAATCGTAAATAATGATCTTTATTTGATTTTACTCTTAACAATGTTCTTCGTTTCTTTTATAATTACAATTGCAAAAGGGTAGTTGACAAACAATATATATTTAGTCCGTCGTAGATAACCTAAAAATTAATATTGGACACGTATTTTTATTTTGCCACGTAAACCAACAAATACCACGATACAGTGCGTTGAAATATCGTGTGACGTCACGGTGTGCTACAGTTCATACTGACAAAGTGACGTCACAAGCCCCCACTCCTGAACTTTGATAAGCATTATCTTTGTCAGTTTTTAGTTATTTGATAAAGCAAAAAATACTGCTCCAATATTATTTGAAAAGCTCATTACGGACTAAATAGAATTATCATTTTTCTTCCCAGGAAACATCCTTACTTAAAGTTCTGTCTGAGACAGTGGGTAATTAAATGCTATCAACAAGGATCTATTTCTCTTAAGACTCAGTGCATAAGATACCTATAACAAAACCAAAAATCTCTTCTCTTTCCTAGCCATACAATACCTTTCACCTAAACTAGTTGACATACGTAATATACAAATTTGTTAGTTACTACGTGGACAGGACGGACCTGCTGACGCACACCGGCGTCACCTACGAGGTCGTGTCCAACATACCGAAGGCTTCCGAGGAGTTGGAGGAGCGGGAGAGTCTGGCGCAGATAGCCGCCACTGGGGAGGAGGCTAGCGCAGCTGATGGGGAGACTTATATCGGTGAGAACTTAATTTGTGTTCATAAGTCATAAGTCATTTATTTAGGAACAGTAGTGTAGAAATTTTGTAAAATAAACAAGTACCATTAAAACCTTCCGATCAACAAAGTAAATAACCGGTCAAGTGCGAGTCGGACTCGCGCTCGAAGGGTTCTGAAACATTATCGCAAAAAAAAAAAACGGGACAAAAATCACGTTTGTTGTATGGGAGCCCCACTCGAATATTTATTTCATTCTGTTTTTAGTGTTTGTTGTTATAGCGGCAACAGAAATACATCATCTGTGAAAATTTTAACTGTCTAGCTATCACGGTTCATGAGATACAGCCTGATGACAGATGGACAGACAGACTGACAGACGGACCGCGGTGTTTTAGTAATAGGGTTCTGTTTTACCCTTTGGGTACGGAACCCTAAAAAAATACAAATATAAAATGTAACAAATTTATATCAATAATCAGGTACATTCCATTTAAAAAAAATCAAAAATATAATAGTAAAAACAGATCAAAGATAAAAAAAATATGTTTGAATAAAACAATAATAAAAATAGAATATCAATGATACAAAAAAAAAAACAAAAAAAAACAATAAAAGTTCAATATATACCCATGTTTGCTTCATGGGTGTATCAAGACCTTCGATGTGTCTGGCGTTGGTACAATTTACGCGTTTCTGCAACGTATATGCCGTACAAAAGCAACACGAACACATTGTTAGCACTTCTTTGCCACTAACTCGACAACAAACACTTGTTGACACGAAGTAATTTTGATAAAATCATGGGTGTCAGTGTAGCGTTAGCATAATATGTACGGAGCGTCAACACAGCGGCCTCGTAGCTTCAAAAAGATGTTAGTATATGCCCAGTGAAAAGACACATACTCATTGGATGTATTAAGTCGATTAACATAGCACTTCGAAGCACTTCAAATTCTAAAACACATGAACATATTTTTTTCCAATTTCTTAGGCAATGTGTACATTGCCTAAGAAATTCGTTTCGAAATATGAACCTTTCTACCGCTATGCCCGCGCTTTTTCCAGCGCCCCATCCGGCAGAATGTTACTGATTCAGTTACCTCTCGAAAAAGCGCGCGTTGATCGTGTGTATATAGTCTGTGGTTTTTAGTCTGAACGTTTGTAATAAATTGTTGTTTGAACTTATTTGCATTTAATTAAGTAAGCTCATCAGGTAGTGGAAAAAGAATCGTTCGTGTCTCGCATAAAAAAGGCTTTATTGTAACACTCGCATGTAGCTTTCGACGTCCGCCTTCGGCTCACATTGGCTACATCGCTCGTGTTAAAATCACAACTTTTTATGCTCGACACGAAATGTACTAGTAGGCTGTGTCAATCATTTTAAATCTAAACTTTCCTAGTTTGATTATATTCCCAGTCGATTCATACTAAACACCGTTTGCCATTATTATTCCAGAAAAATATACACGAGGCGTAAGCGCAGTGGAAAGTATACTGTCGCTGGACCGCCTGCGCCAGAGTGTGGCCGTGAAGGAGCTGGAACAGGCTCGCGGACAACCAATCACCATGCGCAAGACAGCTTCCGTGCCTAACTTCTCACAGGTAAGGGTGGAGCTTGTTTATTGTCTTAGAATTGACGATGGATTTGTACTACGTAAAAAAGTAAAAAGAAAAAAACATCTGATTTAATGCCTGCAAAATACAGATAAAATATCCGCCTGGGTTACAGACGTGCCATAAAGTGAAGACGTACGAAGACGTAGCGTATACGTCAAACAATGTTCAGTTAGTCTGACGTTTATCATTATTAACTTTATGCAACGTTTACAAGTTCAATTCAGAATGCCTTACATTGAAAGGTGCTTTGAATTGAATTATGGGAGTTGGTGCATTTCGAAAAGACTAGCAGAAGTCATTATGTATTTTGCAGACGTCAGATGTCGATAATACTTAGTACAAATATGTTGTTCAAAACACCACAGTTTTATAGAGATACACGTACAGTCGAAGCTAGTTTTAGCACGTAGGTACACGCCAGATATTATTGCACACAAAGTTAAAACTATGATGTAATTATCAGGCAACAGTATTGTAAAAATATAGGGTCAAGCGTCGAATTACAAGTGTCTTACATTCCAGCGACATTTATGTTGAAAAGTTTATAATTTAAATAAAAACTTGAAGAATAAAATTTTGACATTCAGAGGCCTTAGTGCGAGTTTTTACTCACGATCAATCGCGTTAACGTAAACGTCAATTTGTATGGAAACTGGATAAGCGCCGTCTGGGGACGGTAAGGAGAAACCTCTTTTTTGTATACATTTTGACATAAGAGATCGTTTACGTAACACGAGTGAGCGTGAGTCATGCGTGAGTAAAAACTCGCACTAAGGCCACTGATAACAGATTCCTTCTCAGAAACCTCACGTATTCTCAGATATCGTTTTTGAAAGCAATAGGGTAGTTTAATGAAAATTATTATTGTGTCCGTCAGGTAGATTAATAAAAAATATTGGACACGTATTTTTTCTATTGACACGTAAACATAAAGTGACGACGATGTAATGCGTTGAAATATCGACGTCACGCCGGTAGTACACTTTATACTGCCTTAGTGTCGTCACAAGCCCCCACTCCTGAACTTTGATGCGCTTTTACTTGGTAAATTTTTATTGATCTGGTAAATACGTGTCCAGAATTATCATTTTCCTACCCAGGAATCATCCCTATTGGTTCAATACTGGTCTTGCTTGCTTTTGTCGATGGTATGAAAGATGCTTTCAATATTGGGAAACATTATGATAAAATTACGAATTTCTAGGCGCGATTTCTTCTATCTGTAAGTTAATTTATTCTCTAAATGTTGTAAAGCTTCAAAGCCGAATAAACAGCAAATTAACGTACACAAATAATATTTAGCAATACAGTCGATGTTGCCATTAACACACAAAGTTCAATTATGTAAGTCACGATGTATATAAACATAACACATTAGGAAATAGGCAAATATAGTAAAGAATCTGTTGGCGTTCAGGGTGAATGTGATTAGCTTAAAAATATTGCAAAAGGGAAACAGTTTGTTAGCTGACCACGCATGAAGTATTGAGATCAGCTATGAAACGATTCATTTGAAGAATCTGCCTCAATTTTTTGGCTTTTTAAATGGGAATCTGTCTTCAGTATCCCTGAGCCATGAATTGCTTAAGGCGGTACCCCGAGCAAAACGTCGCGCAAGCCGTTTTTCGTGCTGTTTTTAGGAGCTATCTACTCGTTATTTAAAAAGAAATATCAATTAATAAAAATACATTAAATTTCTACATAATATTGATTCTAAAATGGTAGATTTCGTTTTTTTTAATGTTGTGTTTATTTCACTAAACTCCTTCCAAAAAAAACATAAAAATGAGAAATAATTATCGATAGCATGCATCTCCTCGTAAAGTGTTCATTAATTATTTTTTGTACTAACACTAATGGATAGACAATTTAATAACGAACATTTTTGTGGTATTTTTTTTTTCAAAAGACCAAAATTCGATTTTATATAATTTTATTCTAAAATCTGGGCGTATTCACTACTGTAATTCATGCGCCACCAGTGCCGCTAGACCAATAGGAATGCTCATATCGCATGCCGATTTTTTGGTCAGGGTACCGTCTTAAGCGGAGTCTTATTATCTCTATTCTATAAGCTTAGTTCGCGCTTAGTCATGACACTGGAGCGTTAAAAAAACGATTACACAACTTTGCTCTCGCGTTTTATTACTACGTCTGCTGCGAGTCATGGTATGGTAGAAGTATGTTCTGTAAATGAGTGTCCTAAATTCTCAAAACGTCTTCCCAATGCCACTAAACCCTGAACACCAACTGATTCCCTAGCCAGTGTGTACGCTTGCTAACCTGTGTGTTGTCGCTACGCACCGGCAGCTGTCGCAGGCGCTCGAGAGCGTCGCCAAGAACGGAAACAACGTGAGTCAACAGCATGGCCGAAAAACACGCATTTTTTTTTACCTTAGTTACATTTCGTTTCACAAGCCAGTGGCGATCTTATGTTGCACGGTTTAAGGTTATTTTTTTGTTGTTCCATTTTGTTCTATAAGGTCTTGTTTTCACTAGCCCATTGAAAGTTTGCTACACCAATCAAACCACAACAAATGGGACATATTTAGTGTCATTGTTTGTGGCTCATATGGGAGTCGGCTGTTTTAAAAAGGTTAAGGTTCTAAATAGATGTGGTAACACTATACATTCGATTTCAATAAATAGAAAAAACATAAGATTAACCTAGTCTTAAGTTTTTCCTGCAGACGGGAGCTTGGAACTCTCGTTAACCTTCGACCTTTTTATTTGTTTTATATTTACTTCATTCCTTGCTACTATAAGTAAGTTTGAATAGGAGTTCATTCCCAAATAACTGTGTTGCTTGTACAAATAAAGTTCATGTTAATTATGACAATTGTGTAACAAAAATGGAATAAGCAATTTCATTTTCGAAATATCCTTTATTCCTTACTAATATTAGTATGTTTGAACAGGAGTTAATTCCCAAATAACTGTGTTGCTTGTACAAATAAAGTTCATGTTAATCATGACAATTGTGTAACAACAATGGTATGGGCGATATCATTTTCGAAATATCCATAATTTTCACCATTGAATTTTTTTGTATATCTTTTTAATTTATTTGCTATCAACGTATTATTTTTAGCTGTTCACCTTATTCTCACGTAGTTAGTTCACGTTAATTTTGTATTTCATAGCATTAGTACAATTAATTTGTAATATAATCATTGTGTGTCCATATTCAGTAAATGTTGTCAACATTTGCAACTCTTGTAATTGGCATTATCCAACCATTGTGTCCTGTATCCAATCTAAGATTTGTATCTAAGCTTTCAGTGTTAATAAGCTTAATGTGAAGCCTAAAATCAGGTAATTGTGTATTAACGTGCCAGTCTATGTTGCTTTCAATTTGCCCCATATGTAACCCATCAGTGTGTCTTTACGGAGCCTTAACGTTACTATAAATTCTCGCAGATCATGCGTCTGGACTCCTCGTTCGAGTCTCTAGCCGGCCTCGCCTCAGGCCGTGCAGGCAGCATGGCGGACCTAGCCGACGAAACAGCACGCCGCTCCGTGCACCGACACTCCTACGCAGCCCCATCACACAACGACCCCGAAATACCAACACCTACCAAACCTTTCGGACTCGGTAAGTTACCAACTACTTATAGACAAATTCTGAAAATATTCCTCCATGTTGTGAACTAAAATATATATTTTTTACAGTACAACACACTCCTATTTCCGATACATTCATTCTTTACCACTCATAACATTGTCATGCTAACAGTTTTTTTTAATATAATTTCAAATAAAAAAAAAAACGTTATTTGCAGTATCTGCACCATGTGCATACAAATAGCGCATCTAACTACGTCATAGGCTTACGTCAAAGTTGTAAACCGTACTTTAGAAAAACAATATAATTTTTAGTGCATTTCAGTAGAATAGGTACTAACATTAAATTTGATTTAGTATGTACAGATATCGATGCACGATAGACAATCTAGAATAGTGTTCTATTTCGAGTTGATAGTAATATTGAATCGGAAAGTTATCAAAAGAAGTATCAGGCGATTCATTTTCACAAAATCGTCACGACAGTACTGAAACATCCACTCTTCATGATCTCACTATGACATTATTTTATTTTCCAATTGCTTTGTGGCGACGCTATGGCTCAAACAACTCCCCCTTCTGTCTTTACCCCGTACTCTACTTACTTCTCTTCCACTCTAATATTCTTTCATGTGACTTGTTATAAGTTTACTAATACTCTTCTATTATCCATCTTTTTCTTTGAGATATTTTTGAATGCGAATGGAGTCGAATACCCCAAGTGTTTGTAAACAGATTTCGGTGTTTTCTAAAATATTGAATGCTTTTTCTAATATTTTTCTTTCGTTATTTTTAAGTCTCAATCTAAATTTGCACGTTTTATTGGGCTCCATTACAATTAGATCTTAAAGAACAAGGTTTAATAGGACCACGAAAATGATTCCCAGACTCTGAAACTAACGATATATTTTCTGTATCTAACCCCCGCTACCTTCAGGCTCGTTTCTATCAGGTAAACAGAGAAAAAAATATGGTATTAAATCGGAATGGCAACTGTATTGCGAAATTATTAGACGAATGCAACCGAACGATTAAAAACTAAATAGATGTGTTGTGATCATTGTTACTCATAAGAAATTTTTGTTTGTATGTTACATCAAATTGGCTGTAAAAATCATCAGAAACAATTGGCATATCGAAATTGAGTGAGAAGCAAATACGATGCTGATTTTATTTTGATAAAATTAGACCCTGTATTGGCTATTAGAGGAAAGCAAGCTTCGAGCATCAGGCTTCTGTCGTTGTGTTGACTGTCCGTTTGTTTGCGTGTCTCTTTCATTTGCATGGACCAGCATGACCTTGTGATTTTTCCACTCCTTCCCACTTCCTCTACGTTGATCTGTTTGCTGTGGATTCGGAAAACGAACGACGCTTTCAGTTTAGGACAACGAATACTGCTTGTCTGTGTTAGGGTTCTATAATATCAGCCAAATATAATAATTGTACATTTGATGATAAAGTGTGCGATGCGTAAAAACTTAAAAAGCAGTCCCATCTTTGTACTTGTAGTTATGTATAGTAGTGATAGACCAATGAAATTGGACGTAGGTTTGTGTGTGTGTTAGGTGAAACTGTGCATGTGTTGTAGACCAATATTTGAAGAAGTATACCGTGGATAGATATTGTAAAACGCATGTGCTAGACAATATAAACATTGTAATGTAGGTTTGATATTTCGTACCCTTTAATTAGAAATGATTTAGATACTATTATTGTGTGTAAGTGAATTTTTATCTTTGCTAAGCTATGTACAGAATTTAGCGACATTTCTGTATTAAAATATAAGGAATAATATTGTAATGTAGTTAAACAATAGATTTACAATATTAGACAATAATAAGCTAAATTTTGCTTTTACAAAAGTTTGGAGCCAAATTGTGTAAAATATTCCTCCCTAATTTTGTTAAATAAATAAAATGTAATAGTCCCTTTGTTTCCTTTAAGATTAAGACAAAAAATAATGTATTAGATGTTTACTTTTAGTTCTGTTAACTTATAAAGATTTTAGAATTGTTGTAAGGTTATCACTGTGTGTGTTGTTTTAAAGGTTTGTATTGACGAAGACCTTGATATTTTCATTGCAGCCCGGCCAACGTTCCTAAATCTGAATTTGAACCTGAACTCTCTGCGACTGCAGACGCCAAACAAGTGTACGTCCAACTGTTAAGTCGTAGAATCACTAGTTCCGCTTGTTTTTTTGACGGTTTTCTTTAAATGTTTGTATTATTTGTAAACGCTCATTGTATAATCTTTTCAGTGTATTGTTTGAGAACATGACTTACATACATAGCATGTTAACGTATATTATGAACGAAATGTTACTGCTAACATTTTCTGAGATTTCAATCACTATTCATAAGTCAGTATGCATGAGGTCTATCTATTGAAAACTAGCATTATCTCGTCATTTATGTTCATGTGCATTGTGTAACAGACATTGCGCATATCTTCACTAAGGCATAAATAAAATGACAATCTGCCGTCAAGCCCACGAGGAATATTTTTTTTAAATATATATTTTGGTAGTCCTCCGTGTTTCTAAAAGTGTAAATCTATATATTTAACTGCCAGTATTTGAAGGCAGCCAGAAACTCTTAAAAAAACCATTGTGCCTCGCGCGAGGCGAGTCCTTGGCCAGGTGTATTAAGTTAAGAACATCATTAATACCCAGTAATTGGTTTGTCCGGGGTCAGATAAAAATACTTCTACATTTATAATACAGATTACTGCTCCTTCATGGAGCTTCGAGTTAACCACAATATTGTTGTAAAAGGATAGACAGACGATGTTACGCATTATATCTACACTGAAAAGAATCTAGGCCTCGTAAAGTGTTAAAAATAGTTTTAATTTTTATTTATTTGCTACATATCATAGTGAGCTAGTTAGTACGTATAGTGAAAACATTGGCATGATAATCATTGTACAATCTCAAGCATGGAAGCGTTCATTTAAATGATGTTAGGGCTCGTTCACACAGAACCTCCGTATTTCCAGGATCGTTTTTACGGATCCGTCGCCACTGGGGGTAATGTTCACACCACATTTACAGTATCGTTGTAACGGATCCGTCGCTACGGGAGATAATGGTACGCCCTGCATGGCTTCGATCCGATAAAACGGATCTCTTACTATAGGTATTTTAATACTGTTGTGTGTGTGTGAACTCGGAATAAAAACGTAAACGATAAAGCGGACCTGTAAAACGGACAGTTGTATATTTTGTCGGATCGGTATTTTTACTGGCACTGGAACACTGTCATGTGTGTGAAGTCGCTCATACAACTACATACGTCAGCGCCGAATAAAAACGTATACGATAAAGCGGACCTGTAAAACGGAACCCTTTGTGAACGAGCACTTATTTGTGTTAAACTTGATTCATTCATGGTTTGTTAATCATTTAATTAGTTAAGCTGTTATCTATCTTTCTTTAGAATAAGCTAGACACTTCGCTATTTGGTAAACTGCTAAGGGAATTGCACAGTTGTTAATTGTTTGACTCTATTTGGAAATACTGAAAAGCAAGCTGTTAATCTAATTCTACACTGTTTCTTATTGACGCCCAGACGGGACCAACATTTTTGTCTCTATCCTAACTCATTTCTTCAACACAAGCTATTTTACTATTAAAGTATTTTATCTTATCACATCTCTTGACACGTATCATTACTTAAGAACTTGTTTCTTAGAAGTTTTTGAACTTTAAATATTCATTACCACTTTTGGTTATTACAAATATTTTTGAACTAAAAACGAGTCCTTATTACTCGAAAGTTCGACTGTATCTTGTCAGTTTGGCTACATTTGGTCAATTTGGCTACATTTGGCCACTTTGGCTACATTTGGTCAGTTTGGCTACATTTGGTCAGTTTGGCTACATTTGGTCAGTTTGGCTACATTTGGTCAGTTTGGCTAGATTTAGTCAGTTTTTATTTTCGTAGACAAAGCCAGTAATTTACCACTTAAAACATCATAATAATTAGATGTATGATGTTGCAGCGTCTCCAGCAAGCGGCAAGCTTGGGTTACGCATGACGACGCTTCACGAAGAGCCGGGCAGGCGTAATGATGAGGACTCGCATTCTGAGCCAGAGTCGGCGCCTGTTGATGAACTTACTACACCAAGGTCGCATGTAAGTAAACAACAAAACAACTCATAAGTCATCGTCCACCTTTTAGGATCGGTGCAAAATTCCTTTGTCTGCTGTTGATATATGAGCTTACATTAAGAATTATATTTAAACTAGCTGTTCCCCGCGGCTTCGCTCCCGTGACCACTCCACAGGGCCCGTTTTCGGAATAAAAATAGCTATATATATACGTCACTCAGGCATAATGTAGCTTTCTATTGGTGAAAGAATTTTTCAAATCGGTCCAGTCATTTCGGTGCCCATTCGGTTCAAACAAACAAAAAAATCTTTCCTCTTTATAATATTATTATAGTATAGATAAATGAGGGCAGTGGTGGCCCAATGGTATCGGCTGCGACTTACAAGTTGTAGGTCGTAGGTTCGACCCCAGGCAGGCGCTTTACTTTGTGTAAATTATTTCTTCACCACTGCTCTCAAAACGGTGAAGGAAAACATCGTGAGGAAACCGGCATGTCCTAGAACCAAAAATTCGAAGATATGTAACATCCACCAACCTGCACTGGGCCCGCGTGGTGGATTATGGCCCATTCCCTCTTACAGAGAGGCCTGTGTCCCAGCAGTGGGAAACATTAATAGGCTGATGATGTGATGGATAAATGACTGAGGTCAGGATATTTTTGATAGTTATTTCTGATAACAATTAATAAAACTTAAGACTAAAATCAAAACATTGATTTCAGGGGGCTTTTGTCGTGGCGGAATAAATAAAATCGAATTATCTGTATGTAATATCAAAATAATAACGTTTTATTGAATGCTTGTGAAACTACACACGGTACTAGTAACGAAACGAAATTTTTAAGATTTTTGTTTGTCTCTCTGTTTGTTCCGGGTATATGGTAATCTCAGTAACGGCTGGACTGATTTTTACTGGAATTTCACTGGTAGATAGCTGATGTTTTATGAAGTAACATAACAACACACTCTTTATCACAGTTTTTGTGGACAAATAACAAAATATATAAATAAATACGCCTATTTTTACGCGTACGAAGTCGCGGTAACAATTAGTAATAAATAAATCGTCAAGAAGTGTGTTAGTTACTCTGAACTATGAATTTTACATTTATTTTAATTTAAAAATACCATTTTTTTTCCTACAAATATGTATTCCTTTCACCAGCGCACGCGCAGCCGCGCCACGTCCCGTGGTTTCCTGCCTACATCGAAGACGTTAGACTCGCTACACGAACTGGCGTGCGAACGAGTGCCCAACAAGAACTCGCCATCAATATCTTCCAGCGGCTATGGTAAGTAGAGAAGTATTTTAGATATAGTGATAAGAAGCAACTAGGAGAGTGCGACAGTGACTGGAACATTTTTGGTGTCCTTGATTGAATAACTGGTATTCCTTTTAGCCTGCATTACAGGCTAAAAGGAATACCAGTTTTAGCTCCTCCAGCTGTTGAACGTTACAGTTAACTTAAATAACAGATATTTGATACTAATTCTGTAGCATTTTTTTTCTTGTAGAAAGCGCCACCTATTTTGTAGAAAATGTCTATTTGGACGTTGGAAACCTGATATTCTTTGTAGATATAGGTGGTATAGACAAATTATTAATATAATAAGTACCCTTTAAATAAATAGGTTATTGCCAAAAAATATGGATGCTTTCATTGGCGAAGATATTCTTGGCGAAATAATCCAATAATTTTTGGCAATACCTAATTATTTAATGGGAATTTTTCATAGTTTTTCATGGACTCGAATTCACTTAGCATTTAGGCTGCAGTTTTGTTTCATCCTTTAGAATTTCTTCATTATTATTAATCAATTTACATAAAATTATTTCTCCACCAGGGTCACAAGCTGTATCATCAACCAACCTTACAAACGACGACACACTATCAATCAGAAGCATGTCGGTCGACGAGACACCGGACTTCGACAAAACAATGGAATACACCCATCTCAGTAGGACCAAGAACCATATGGCCGGCCTCCGGAACGAAATCACTGAACTACGCAATGATATCAACGACTTAAAACATGACATTGTTGAGTCCAAACATGAGTTAGATGATTCGCTTTTTGAAAAGGCGAAAACCCCAGTTCTCACTCCCGGTTCAAGGAATCGTATTAATCCGTTTTTGAGGGATTGCGAGGAAGCTGCCAAAGAAGAGGAGTCTAAAGGTCAAATGGTGGATCCTTTAGGAGCGATTCCTGTGGAGAGTGCTGTGTTGACCAGCAGTAAGAGCGTCGAGAACAACACGCAAGTGAATGGGGAGACGACTCATGAGTCGAACAATGATGTGTCGCATGATACGTCGTTTGGTAAGTAGCTCTATATTTTTTTTCAATACTGTTGTTCAACATGGCGTACTTTCAGAGGCTATGATTGAAAAAAGATTTTGATTCGAAAATTAAATCTTTTGCACAGGTATCTTTCTGTTACGCGATCGTGACTTTTGTTTACGAGCTCGATCATTACTTTTGCAGTTGAGTTTTAAATTTATAAGTCAATTTAAAAAAGTTTAGTAGCAAGGAGTTTTATACATAGAATAAAATGGGATAGTTTTTATACGAGGAAAGATGAATGATTGCGTACGTTTTAGCATTGAATTCTCAAAAGTCTTTTAAATGGTTGTTTAAGTGATAGACGGGTGTGTAGGTTATTGCAAACGAGCTGTCATTAACAAGCCCGTGCCGAAGGCGAGGGTTTTTAATGAAACGAGTTTACTTGCCACCCTTACTTTCTTTCTACTTTCCACCCTTGTATCACAATGAACTATTTCTAACTAGTAAACATCCCTATTATTGAAATCATATTTAATATGTTTCTTCATCTTTTTGGGTCTTTCTGTAGCAATATAACATTACATTCTAAGTGTCGACCATATTTTTGTATCAGGTGAAGCTGAAGTAGAGTCAGTGAGCTCAGAACAGTCGAGTCATGACGCGGAACGAAGCCGAGAAGCTTCGTCTGTTGGCGAGAGTGACTCTGCCTCAACCGGACCTGACCAGCCCATTGTGAAGACGCAGTTACCTGCTGGCAAGGTGAGTTTACTGTTTGAGGCAAAATTAACCAATAATGCTTTGAGGAAGACGACTTTAATTTCACATTTCAATCCTACGAAGGTGGAGCGGCGTAGCGCCTTTTGAAATAAAGAAATCTTATTAGTTTAAATGTCCCCACTCCGCTCCTCCCGGTTAGAGTTACACCTGGAGTTGTGGGTTGTGGGAGGTACTCGTACCGTTGACTTTTTAAGCCCGTTTGTACCACGAATATTATAAATATGTTTGGCGCTAAACTAATTAAAACTATCTTTTTCCACTATCTTGTCTATTATGTAACACATTGCCTTAGCAATTCGTTTCAAAATATGAACATTTTGTCACAAGATTATAAAATAAAAAAACAAAATTACATAATAACAGTTACGAAATGACTTATGTATGGATCATTATGTAACTGGCAGAATGATACTGAACCTGTTACCTCTATAAAAAGCGCGCGTTGATTGTGTGTATATAGTCTGTGGTTTTTAGTCTGAACGTTTCTAATAAATTGTTGTTGGAAATTATTTGGATTTAATTAAGTAAGCTCATTAGGTAGTGGAAAAAGAATCGTTCGAAAGCGTCTCGCATAAAAAGGCTTTATTTTAACATTCGCAAATGGATTTCGAAATGTACTATTTTTTTCTTTAAAAAGTTGGTAAAGATAAAATGATGTTCTAAATAATGATTAGCTATGAATATGCTTAGTGATTTGTGGTGCTAGTGGGCTTGTCTACGATTTTAGCGTCTTTACTATCTTACATCTACGTTGAGATGATGTTTTTCATAAATAAGAAGTGAGTGAAGCCATCTCTAAAATAATATTGTTCAAAGGTGGTACGTCGTCGTGCCGGCGGCGGCAGCAGCGCTCGCAACGCGGCGCGTGCGTCGTTCCCCAGCGCCCGGCCGCGCTCCGCACACGAGCCTGCGCTGCACGACACGCCTGCTTCTTCTACTGAGCGCATTGGAGATGGTAAGAGATCAAAACTTAGCTAGATTTGTCATATTATTTCGTAGTGTGTCCTAGGAAGTATTTTAGAACTCGTAGGAATATTGAAAATATAGGTAATATGGAATTGAGAGTTTTAGTAACAATAGAGTAAAATTAGATTTGTTGGTTATTTGGATGATGTAGGTTTGGATTTGTAACTAGAATGAACCCAACTGTTAATTATAAGGTTCACTTAAAATGTCCTGTGTCTTCAATTACGAAAAAAGCTCATTCGACACATCAGGATACCCCAGTGTGAGGTCTGGGGTTACTACATTAATACAGTGAAACGAACTGTATTCAATTTGTAAATACATATACTCCATTTGAGATAACATTAGACATTTAAATAATCCCATTTTACAGCCCGTTCAACCGATTTTGTTTTCTATTGCGTTGGTGATATGACAAAAGGCAGCTGTATTAAACAGTTTTGGTAACAGGTTTATGCTTTTTATGCCACCCCCTCATATTTACGGGATAGAACTCAAAATCGGTTGAACGGACCGTAAAAAGGGGTTGTCAAAATTTCTAATGTTATTTCAAATGGAGTATAGAACAATTTTTTTTTTTGGACATTTTGTTCAATAAAACTACGTGTACATCTTATTCTTTTAATATAAGTTTTTTATTTTTATTTTTCATAACTTAACCTTAACCCCATCAAATAGACGATTCCGCAGAGTCCACGCCGCTGCAGCCGTGGATGACGGTGGGCGAGAGCGTCCAGCTGCGCCTGAGCTCCAGCACCGGCATCATCGCGTACGCCGGGCCCACGCACTTCGCGCACGGCAACTGGATCGGCGTCGAGCTTGATGCGCCTACTGGTATGTTGTATTTTATATTTGTTGTATGAATCTGAAAGCCGAACTGCTTCGTTCGTTTATTGGTAACAATCGCTGCTGCTGGGTATGAGGTCCTTTGAGGATGGGAAATCATTCAATGCTTTCTCTTGCTCTGGGTGGAGCGAGAGGGCGTGTCAGACTTTTACTGACTAAAACCCACCCCTGTTCCTTCAGTTGCTTGTGCCAGGGCCACGGTGTCTCTGTTTCAAATCGCTGCCCCGTGTGACAGGACACATAAATAATCCATGAGGAGATGATGAGGTCCTGGGCTCGGTTCCCGGTTCGGGCAGAGTGTTATTGGGTTTTATCAAGTGAAACTACTTAGTCCCGGAGTCTGAATTTGTGCCCGGGTGATGGCAATAGCAACAAGTGAACTGTCTCCGATTCTGACTCGCCTGTTTCGCTTTTCATATGAGACTGGCACAGTTCCGAATGCTTGGAAGCAAGCTAACGTTCAGCCTGTGCCCAAGAAGGGTAGTCTGGCTGACCCGGCCAACTACAGACTCATCTCAGTTACGTCCATCCTCTGCAAGAGTATGGAACGGGTGCTCAACTCCAAGCTCCTGGCATATCTAGAAGCTAACGACATCCTCAGTGACCGCCAATATGGCTTCCGCAGAAATCGGTCAACTGGGGTACTTCTAGCGTATGCCATTAACATTTATAGTGAGGCAATCGAGAGGCACGGGGAAGCGCTTGTCATCTTCCTCGACATCTCGAAGGCTTTTGACAGGGTCTGGCACGAGAGCCTTATTGGTAAGCTTCCTTCATTCGGTCTGCCCGGTGGTTTGTGCGATTGGATCGCAGACTACCTGAGGGACCAGTCTATACGAGTGGTTATTGATGGCCGCTCGTCTGACCAACTGGATATCAGAGCTACATTGTTCTTGTTGCACATGCAGCACTGTTGCTGAGAGATACGTATCCGACGCGCACGCTACTGTGCCTCAGATCCGGTCTCTCCCGGAGGCCATGGTTGGGCGCTTGGATCTGTCCTTGAAGGCAGTCTCCGAGTGGGGCGATGCCAATCTGTCCAGGTTCAATGCTGCTAAGACCCAGGCGTGTCATTTTTCCGCTAAAAGAAACCAATTCCACCCGGCTACCTCTTTCCGTGGTGTGACCGTGCCGATAACGGACCAACTTGAGCTTCTTGGCGTTACTTTAACATCGACCCTCAATTTTTGTCTATGCATTGAGGCAAAAGATCAACTGGCTGCCAAAAAGTTGGGGATCCTTGTAAAGGTGAGACGGTACTTCACGCCAGAACAGTTGCTCAACTTGTATCAAGCGCAAGTTCGGTCATGCATAGAGTACTGCTCTCATCTCTGGGATCTGCCAAGTACCAGCTGGATGCACTAGATTCGAATGAAAAACGGGCCAAGAGGGTCATCGGCAATGAGATACTGGTCGAGTCTAGGCCCCAGACCCTTGAACATCAGCGCCAAGTTGCCGGTCTGTCGGTTTTTTATCGGTTACATTTCGAGGAGTGTGCGTTGGAATTGCATGAACTAATTCCTCCTAGCCCGTTTCATCATCGGAATACAAGACGTACGGCGACTACATAAGCACCCAACGTTTTGGAAATACTTTTATTATGCGTATAGCTAAGGAGTGGAATTCCCTGCCCGAGTCTGTATTTCCTGATAGGTAACCTGGGAGTCCTTAAGTCAATCGTGAATAGGTTTCTTCTAGGTAAGCGTGCTACATCGTCGACCACATCATCGCTTACCATTAGGTGAGATAGTGGTCAAGCGCAAGCCTATCAATAATAAAAAATAAAAATAAAACATCACGGAACTTATACTACTACTACTATAACTGGCAAATTGAGGTGCACCGATGCCTAACTCGTCGGGCAATACAGGTGTCATGTCGTTGTGTGTGTGTGAATCTGAAAGAAGATTGGGTGTTGACTCCAACATTGGAATCTTTGAGACATGTGCTAGAAGTTTGAGGCGTTCTGCCGAAAAATGTATAGGACGTTTCTGTTTCCATGTCACTTTAAGTTATGGTTCAAGTGTGTTCATAAGCGCACCGATTTAAGTAACGGATTTAAATCACTACGCATAAGAACGAGTTCTATAATGTTTTCAAAGGATACATACAAGTCACTAACTTTTATGTTTTTTTTTAATTGTCAGATTAAATTAAATTTAGACAGCAATAAAATGGTAATCGTACCAACAATGACGACTATCAATAGCTGTGTTCCTGTAACCACGTTATTCCATTTATGTTCAACAGGTAAAAACGACGGGTCAGTGGGCGGTCAACGGTACTTCGAGTGTCGAGCGCGGCACGGCATCTTCGTGCGACCCGACAAGATCGTGCAGGACCGGCGCGGCCGCAGCGCGCGGGCCTTCCGCGACAACGAGCTCAAGCGAGCCATGAGCAAGGGTGGGTAGGCATGTTACTGCTTCACTGTGCCGATTAGGAAACCCTTAGACTTGAGTGTTGAAAAGTAGTCAGCTGGCGTCCGCATCACGACATCTGATATACCTGCGCAAGTTTTCAACCTTATTGCCAAAACCATAAGGAAGAAAAGTGGTCAACTGGGAACAGTAATAACTGGTATTAGAATAGATGGTCCATTGTATACAAACTTACTCCTTTCATTTCCAATGAAACACGAACTGCACTGAATTTATCATTACAAACTTTGTTGAGCCCTTAATATCTCTCTTATCACATCTTTTCAAAAATAGCTAGTTTATTCGTCGTAAACAGGGACGAAAATAGCTCATTAATCCCTAGGAACTAAAAGCGATTTGAATTTGGAATGTGGATATTGTTAGTAAATGTTCCAAACAGCAAAGATATGAATCACAAACCATGTGGTCCAAAATAGGATTACATCGCTGAAATCGATTACAACGAATTTATGAGGTGAATGGCTAATAAGCGATTGTAATTATATTTCGGACCGCACGGGAACATTGTATTGAACAAGTGACTGGCTGGAAAACCACGCGCGAGCCAAATTTAAAAAATGAATCTGCTAAATTATTTTGATTTAAGCGTTTAAAAGTTACTTATTCAAAAATAAACTTGGCGTTAGATTGAAATTAAAATGTTACAATCCAGGTTTTAGAGGGAATCTTGCTTTGTTTCAGGAGAAGGCCTACACAACTTACATAGATCGAGGAGTCGTGGCGACAGCATAAACGCCGTCGGCACCAAAACTAGGAATAGCAAATAGACAACAACACTCCCGCGCCGCGGACATCGCGCCACACACTGACAGACCGCGGACACAGCCGACAATGTATCGGACCGAATTTATACTAACGTCCCACAACTACTTGTATCATAGAAACCCGCATTTTTTCGTTGCAGTCATGTAACTCGTATGGTGCTTATATGTATTGTAGATGTTGATTTACTTACTACCCTTGAAGCAATATTGTTCGCCTTTGTTTTTATTGTCTCGGGGACAGAAAAGGGGAAACTACTGTCTCGGTTTTATTGAGCATGTCAATAAAATATGAAGATGTCACCAAGTTTCCGGATTGTGCAACTGTCGATGTCCTATAGGACGAAGTCATCGTGAGTTTTGACCGCCCTGTAGATGTGAGTACACTCGATTATAGAAGTGATATGTCAGTTCTCACCAAATGTTACACGCAATTGGGAACTTTGTATGAAATCGAAATGTATTTAATATCTTTGCCTCCGTAAAATTAAGTGGTTCTTCACTTTTTGTCGTGATATTTAATAAAGTTTAATATTAATAAGGAAATGTAGTCAAATATACTTATATTAAGATCCAATGTCATATAATATTTGGTGTTTATTTTGAACATATCACTTTTGTAGTTGACTGTATGAGTCGTTATGTTTTGTCGTATTAGTTATGAATTAAATGAAATTATTTTCAAATATTTGTAAATATAAATATGGAATTATAATGTGATTTAATTTTATCATTTTTGAGAAATTCCTGTAAATATGTGGATTTGTGTGTGTATTATTATTTTGTAATGAATTAATGATCATCGGTGATTGAATATTGTTTATTAAGTTATTTGTATAAATTCTTTGTAATGTATAGTTTGTGGTGATAGATGTTACGGTAATGTATACTTATTTATGTATCTGTAGCTCATCGACCACTGTATCTGCTTACCCTCGTGTGACTCGCACAGATTTATATTCTGCACAGGGAATATATTTTCTGTGATTTTGACGTTTTACTGTTTCTCTTCACTGTTGCATTTTATATGACCATTTTTAAAGTTAGGGTGAAGTGTTCGATTGTTGTCCGCGTTTGTTAGTGGTCGTTTAACTTTAGATAAATTAGAATCGAACGGATTTTCAAAATAAATAAAGATGTAGTTACTTCGAAACGCCGTTCGAGACCTGTGAGTGTTTCACGTGCCGATACATAGCGCTATTAATTGTATGCTTCACCCTACCACTTGTAATAATATTCTATTCTTCATACTGCTCACGTGCATTTTGTGTTCGACACACGATTGCCAGTTTCTATTGTGATAGTATCTTGCCACCTAACTATTAAAAAAAAAACATTATTTTTTTAATTCGACGCCTGCTTTTGCCCCTTTTTATTTTAAAGGTGTATCTCAAGTAGTTTATGAAATCGTCCAATATTACATCTTCGTCCTTGTAAAAGACTTTGTACTTAGTACACTATACAGCCACTGACGGATGACTCAATACCAGACATTGACGCTCCGATGTACGGCGCAAGCGGTGAGCGAACGAACAGCAATCAATACTGCCATTTAAATGCTTATTATTCGATAAAAAAGTACTATGTAATCGTTTCTATTCTAATATTAAAATTTTAAATATCGAATAAGCACCCGTCGTCATTTTTGTGGCGACGAGGACTCTTGCCAAGTAGATGCTGTCAAATCTTGACAGGTGTGACGTCATTATTCACTCATCTCTTGCGCCACACACATTATATCTATTAGGTTGTGTATTATATTCAAAATTTATGTAAATGTAGTCGTGAATCGGCATTCTGTAAATTAAAATGTCATTACTAAAAAAAATTGTCCTCAATTTATTATCTCCATCCACATTCGAACAATAAAAATCTTAATCGATGTTCTCTCCATTATAGTAATATGAAGAGTGTAAGTTTTTTTTTTTTTTTGAATAAAGCCTAATTTGGATAAATTATCAAAAGATATATTGTAGCGGCATAGTGCGCGTGTAATCGTATTAGGTAATGTCCACATTGTTCGCCTCGTGGTAAGACGGGGCAATAGTCTTAGATCACCTAATGTATATTCCATCCTTTTAGTGAAGTAATCGTTCGTAAGTACACTAAATGAGTACACAAATAGAGTAACACGCCTGGTTATCTACTAGTGTTTGTAAGTCCCACTTTCAGCGTTCATTCATAGTCCGCCACTTGCCTCCATTCCTTCGAGGGCCATTCTCTGACGTCACATCGTAGAGCATTGTAGTTCACGTCAAGCGTCGAATGTGTTGTGTGTCGCACACGTTGCTGAGTTGCATTCCATTCCATGTGACGTCAACGAATACCTCAGTAAACATATGTATATTTACATTTAAATGTAAGCTATTAATATAAAATGTTATTCAAAAATATTAAAACAGCTGTTTCAAAAGTATGCACTCGAGAATTTAATGCTAATTTTTTGTGGGCCACGATCCCATAGCGAGCGATCCGTGGCGTGATATTCTTCGTTAAGATCACTTTCAACTCGTTTGTATTGCTAACGTTGAAGCCGTGACGTCACTCGACACCTCGCCATGGGACAGCGGCTCAAATAATTTGTAAGCATTGACTGACATCATATTTGTCACACATACATAGAGCTATCACGATTTACATTTTATCGAATGCTTATTAGACTGTCGTACTTAAACATTCCATTTTTTCTATACATTTTATCGTTCTAGCAAACGTTCAGTAGTATTTAACAGTGATTAGTTAGATTTTTAACTACAGAATGCGACTTATATGGCGTTTATTTTGCATTTTACGATTTTAACTTTGAATGTTAAAGTATATTTACCAGTATAATAAATAAATCTGGCCCTAACTAGGACAGCTCAATGTGTAGTCGACGTTAAAAAAAATCTAAAAATGAAATATACGTATTTTTCAAATATAGTAGGATGTGTCTTTGAAACTCTTGATGTGCTTATGCCCAGTAGTTTGGTAGAACACGGGCAAAGGACTAGATGTCAAGCGAAGCAGGTACGACGCCTTGGAGAGGTCGGGTCGGGGCAGGTGTCTCGGAGTGTGCACTAGGGCTCCTAGGTTTAGGCAAATAGTGACCTTAAAAGCAGCGTCTCGTAGGTCCTAATTTAATTTTTAGAAATTAAGCTGACCATGTGCTGTGCTTTTGTTTTAAACAAATAGTTTTTAGGTAATGAAATAATTTGTTGTTGATTATTATTTCAGTTTTAGAAAATTGTGTGTATTATTCGCAGTCAATTCAAGATATCACACGCTTTTACGAATGTGAATGTAATTATTATTTTTTATGAAATTGTGACTTGCATGGATTTTATTTTAGCGTAGATATCGTTAAGTAAATTAATTTGCCAGAATTGGAAAGTGTAAAATAAATAAATGACAAAGTAATGTATGTATTTCTAATTCTTTTTGTGATAAATAGGCAGCTACGTTGTAGCGTAGATGGTTGCATCTTCATAAATATACACATAATGCATAATAAAGAGATTTTAATATTTAAATACAAAAATTGTTCACTTCTAGTGGAAATATTTTTGCCAAGTAGCAAGTTCGAGTCAACCATCGCTGTCATTATCAATAAATGTATTATAAAATATTATTTTTGTATTTTATTCCTGTAGTTAGTAGATACCCTAAATAGAAAGATCCCAGTACATATTTAGATGATAGCTTCCTACTTTATTAACAGGTTGACTGCCACATCGGTCACCGGTGACCCTCAAACAATACATTTTCTATTGTGTTTATTGTCTGGCAGCCAAACTGTTAACGTTAGTTCATTAGCTGTTACAGTATTAAAGCCCAAGGCTAATTAAACGTAATATTTAAAAAAAAAAACGACCTGAGTTAAATCGCTTGTCAGGAGATTGCATGCCTTATACATAATACTTTGACTGTCTCCCCAATTTTCACGATGTCGATGTCCTGTGCGATTCTGCCATACAGATATTACTTCGTGCGCAAAGAGTTTAAACTCTATCCAACCGACCAAATCGACCAATCACACAAAATGGAAATCCACATAGGGACAATAAGGAGGTATCGAATAGAAAGTATCGATACTGTACTCATGAGTAGCATACATACATACATACATAAACTCACGCCTTTTTCCCATGGGGGTAGGCAGAAACTACAGAACGCCACCTGCTACGATCCTTACATACTTCTTTTGCTTCACACACATTCATACATCTAGTCATACACACACGCCGGTTATGGGTACTGCGCACTTGGCCTTTCTGAAGAACATCACCTATAAGGTCTATGTATGTCTTTCTAGGGCGTCCCCTCCCGGCGTTTCCATTCACGTCTGCCTTGTAAATACCTTTCGTTAGTCGACTTTCATTCATCCTCTCAACATGGCCAAACCATCTTAACATACCCTTTTCAATTTTAGTCACTACATCTTCTTTTAAACCACAACGTTGTCTTATTACCTCATTCCTCAATCTATCAGTTAAAGTTACACCACACATACTCCGCAAGGAGCGCATTTCTACTGCATTAATCCTACTTTCATGTCTTTTTTGCCATACCCAGCCTTCACTTTCATACATAAGTGTAGGAACCAGCACGCTGTTGTGAACGGCGAGTCGAGCTTCCGGAGACATCGACTTGCTGGTCACAACTGCATGCATAGCACTATTCACTTTATTCCCTGCATTCACTCTCCTTTCCACATCATCTTCAATCTTTCCATCCCTTGTGAACATACTTCCCAGGTATACAAACTCGTTCACTTGTTCTTGTTCATTCATGAGTAGCATCGAAAAAAAAAACGAACTCATAAAAGTATCGAACCAAATCGATACTTCAAGTTATCGAGTCCTTTTCTTAGGGCTTTCGTTTTGGCTCCTGGAGAAAATAATAATCAACACCAATAGGCGCCTTAATTTCAAGTCTAAGCATAAATCTATGATATATCTAAGCTGGCCAAGTAGTAAATAAATATATGTAGCGACATAGTTTGGTAACTAAGTTTAGATAAGTGGAAGTCTATTATATAAAATTAGCAGTAGTAAGTATTTAGTATCATCGGATCGTAATTTGGATGTTTTATAGAAATGCTGTAAAAGTAGACGGTATCAGCAAAACTTTTTAGAAAAAAAAACAGGCTGTATTACGATCTTGACGAAAATTAAAAACACACGTTGCTGTGATTGGCTGTTGAAAATTAATTCAACCAATCACAGCACATAACGAGTGCTTGACAATTTGTCACATTAATTCTCCGATAATTTTGAGCTGGGAAACTGGGGGTTAGGCCGAGTTTTGGCGGGAACGTGATGTTTCTCTGTTTCATTAGCCTAAAATTGTGTTAAATTGAATATTAACAGTGTAAAAATGGTAGTTTTTTATTCTTATAATATTTGTGAACGTACACGAGAGTGGGCAAGTAACACACAGCGGTAGAACATGAGTTTGTTCATGTAGTCGACAAAACTCCGTGAAAGGTTCCAATAAAGTTACTGCCATTTTACTGGGGCCTAACTAGGACATGGACTAAACTCTAAAGGAACTAGAACTTCTAAACGTGACACTGGCTAAATGCACAAACCGTGCGAAGCCAAATAAAAAAAAGCCTAGGGCGCGAAATAGCGAATGCATTTTCGTGAAAAGTATGTAAGACTTTTGCTAAATTTCTTATTTTTAAATAAAAACAATATAAGTTGAATATGTAGTCTATATAAAATAAAAGTTTTATAACAGAAGGAGTGATGCAGACCATAGCGTTAAAGGAATACATAAAATGTTATGGATTAGATAAGTAATTGCAAGTAAAAGTAAGGTTTAACCGAGGAATTTGATGAAATGTAAATAAATTAGGAAGCATTCATGTCAGTTTATAACTCAGGAAGGTAAAACTATGATTTTATGTAACGATTAACCCAGAATAGTCGCTCAGAAAGCGAAACAAGCCATGAGCTTATAGCGACTAATTTCTGATGTAGGTATATTCAGTCGACAGTTACGTAACAGCATTGATTATTGCGCTATGATTGCTAGTAAATTCTGGGCCGTCTTCAGTTTTCAGCCTGTGATTTTGTATGACATGATCCTTAGAGTGGCACTTAGTTTTCGGGCAACTGATAAACGGCTCCTAAAACTCACTTTTTTATTTAATTCACTGACATCATGGCTACAAATACAGTGGTTCTTGCGGCTGCGTGTCCGTTTCGATGGCGCGGCCACGGCGATTTTTTATAAAAAAAGCTATGCCAAGATTTTGTAAAAAAATGTAAAAGTTGATTGCAAAACCATAAATTTGTCAAAGTTAGGGTTTGAACGTGGCCGCGCCATTGAAACGCGGCGAACCGCGCGGCCACGGAGACCTTTAAAACTAAGCGTTGCAGAGACCTGAAATTTAGGATAACACATTAAATTTGTAAAAAAATTGTTAAAATATAGGATCAAATCCTAAGTTAACATTTTAGGAGCTGGAAGACTAAAACCCCATGGCCGCGCCATTTAAACGGTGAAAACACGTTATCGCCGATATCTCGCTGAAAAAGAATCGCAGAGGTCTGAAGTTTTTTGTAAAACCTAGATTTGAATTTGTAAAAATACACAAAAAAAACTAACTTGTCAAACAATAGGTACTTATTCTAAAGGACAAGTTCTCATGATAAAGTAAACCGGTAGCCTTATTGCGTAAGTAAATTCGGCAGGGCAAAGGGTTTGATCCCATGAAAGATTAAATTATTGGACGCTTTCATTGGTGAAGATCACGGAACAGGAAAAACAGGTACATATTCTTATCGAAAAAGTCCACAGTCGCAGCCTTATTGCATCATGAATCCGGCAAGGCAAAGTGCAAAGAGTATGAGCAATCGACCAATCACATGGCGAGATGAAAGACGCGATGTAGATTTCCGTCTATGTAATTGGTCGATCGTTCATACTCTTTGCCCTTTGCCTTGCCGTATTCATTACGCAATAAGGCTGGGTTTTAATCTTATCCGAGCTTTTAGGTATATGCGTTTTATTGGTTCAGTGTGCTATGCTCGCTCTCGCTCGTCACTGGCACCACACGAAGGTTGTAACAGCGACAGTTGACCTTATTCTTGGGCGACGTCGCGCGAGTGTCATCTGGCTGGCGGGTGGCGCAGGGCGGCGCACAAACGGCCTGGTACGCGCTTCTGCCCACTTTGCTGCCTTCCTGTAGGTACTGATGGCAGAAGCAGTTGAATTTGGCTATTGGAAAACTTAATAGATTTATGGGAATCTGCTGGATGCGAGACGAGGAGGAGGTTTATGTTCAGCAGTCTTTCACCTGAAGCGATGATGATGATAATGACGACGATGATCAGGTTGATGGAAAAAGCGACTTGTATCTTAAATATTTTCTTGGTATGGTTTCGCTCACACATTATTGGATACTTTCGCCAATTAGACATAAACTTTCTTAGTGATGTTTGTATTTGTATACTAGCATGACTGAATTTTCGGTATATTTTTTTTAATCAACACACTCAAACCGAAGACACAAAACAAAATATGGAAGCAAAGCGAAACACAGTCATCTTGTTTTCATATTTATTCGAGAGTCGCTTGGTGCAATGAAGTGTTTTTCAACACTTTTCCCCAGCAGTATAAAATTGAAATATGAAATGAAGATTTATAAAGAGTTTTCTACCGTTTAAAATATTCTACAGTTACCTAAAGTTCAGCCACTTTTTCTGCACACACTACCCTTAATCTATTTTGTATAGCGATGCCGATGCTCATTACAAAGGAGACATCGTTCCATAATGGCATTCCGTTGGGACTTGCGTGACTTGCCATTTGCCTCTACCTTTCGCAGTTCTTACTTTGTCAAAGACGTTCCAACCGGCGAAGCAAAAGGAGCCTCTCAAAATGACATAGGAGCTCTGACTCTCCCCAAATATGGAGCAAGCTGCTCCATCATCGTCCAACCAGGACCCTCGCTTCGACTTTATTGGGTCTTACACAGTAAAATCCTTAAAATTAAAGCCAGAAAAATGGATGAGGGTCCTGGGTTTGGAAGAGCACAGGTCTACATTGAAAGACTTTGTGGACAAACCCTTTCCAATGCTTCTGGTGGTTGTCCTGACGAATGCACTGCAGTTGGTACCAGTCATATCGTTTCCATGTTACTTGAAGAACAAAGCTGTTTACTTTGTCAAGAAAAAGCCGGAGGCTATCCCGAAAGAGGACTGTGCCTCTATGGTCATTTTTGGTAAGTTTACTTGAATCCTCACTTGTTATTATTACGCAATATTTCAGTGGTAACAGAAGTCGAAAATTTTGATTGAGAATTAGTTTGATTGTTATTATTTTAATGCACATTTTCGTAGAAGCAAACAGCAGGCACTTTAAAATTCTAAAACAATTGATTATCGTTATCAAATTGTCATCGAATATTTGAGTAAACTAATAAAACTTTCTAATCCTTTTCTATAGGAGACTTAGCACCAAGACTAATAGATGAACTGGCAGCATTAGTAGACGAGGTCTTCGTGCCTCTTCTTTCAAATCCACTGAATCATGAAGGATGGCCTCTTGTCGTCTCCCAAGATATCCTCAAACAAATTCACAATCTCAAGAGCACTGTGTATGAGGTGAGAGAAAAGACAATTGAATTAGATATTTTCTAGATATAATAGGTTCCTTGGGTGATTCTTTGAAACACAGTTTTGACATGTTTTTTACTGAAGAACACGTCAATATTATATCCAATTTGAAAATCATTTACAGGTTTTATAGTAAATGTAAATGTCTATCGAGGCATAATGTATTTAATTGGGATTACTTAATATCAAGCAGTAATTAAGTCTGCAGAAAACAGTCAAAACTAATTAATCTGGTATGTCCCCATGCCGCTTTTTATTGAATTTTTCAATTTTATGTTTTCTTAATGAAGCAATTTATTACAATAACTACGTTCCACCGATATTTAAATAGTTGTTTTTTGATATTTTATAATTTGTTTTCAAAATAATTATCTAGATTCGTAATTAAATTACTTTAAAAAATGTCCCCGACTAAAATAATAATTCAGCTGGCGCAATTTGTTCACGCATGATTTCAATGTAAACACAAAATATTTCATAGAATAATATCGACTCGTGATTGGCCACGTCAGTCACATGCCGACCATTCACACGGAGTGCTCGAGCGCGGGTGAAATTTTGCGAAAAAGTACGATCGAAAGTTGTGATCTGGCGTTTGTCAGGTAAGTCGCATAATTAATCTGTCTTCTTTTATGGATTATGTGTATGTAGCTATGTTATGCAACTAAACCAAAGTCTGTATTAAGGTTGTTTATTCATGTTAATTATACCTATGATTCCATCCGTTCATAAATATAGGAACAGGATTCGATTTTCTTTCTTTTCCTAATTTGTCTGGCTCTCATTAGTCTGGTTTTATCTGGCTCTTATGGCCAGATGAATTTGAACGGGGCATACGAATTAGGTTTGATCTAAATACGGATGATCTCATACGACCAGATTAATTTTGCTTAAACAGATGAATTAGATTTAATGAAAAAGTAACTAATTATTTTTATTAAAAGGGATAGAACCTTTGTGAAATTGCCAGTTGCCGTCATTTTGTTTTTTAGTTTATTAGTAGTTTTAATAATAGGTCTAAGCGATGTTTACTCCAGCTGCCGCTTGACTTCCAAGATGTTGTTACAGATTATCGAAATGGCAAAACAATGAAGCAAACGAGAGAAGAAAGACTAAGAAAAAAAAGGCTTGCGGAGCAAAAGAGATATGCAAGAATTAAAAATAATGAGGAGTTGTGGAAAGAGAAACTAGAAAAAAATCGATAAAACTACATGCGTAGAAAAATTTCAAAAAATAACTACTGCAACTAACAACGTGAATGCCTTCGTCATGACATTTCAGCTGTATGGGCTCATAATGTACCAATCCTAGAATATCTAGGTGCAACAAAGACATACATTCACACTATACATTTTATTTCTGATTGTCCATCTAGTCAGTATCGGAATAAAAAAATATTTCATATGATTTCTTCTTTACACATATACCTGAGCTCCTGAAATCGTAACGTGGAATTACAGCGAATCTGGTCATGGGATGGGCGCCCTGATGGGGTAGGTGCTGTTATGAAGAGGACTGCGGATCGTGCTGTTTCCCAAGGACAAGATATAAAAGATCTAAATGATTTTTTAAATGTAATGGAGCAAAACCTAAAAAAAGTAAAATTTCTGAAACTGTTTCAGAATATGATGTTAGTGAAAAAAACTTTCTTTTCCACCAAAACGTTAAAAGTTTTCCAGGTTCAATGAAAATGCCCCAGATAGTATGGAACATCGATTCCACTACTTTAGCCGTTCGCAAACTGAGCTGTACAGATAATGTTTGTCTGTATCAAGCTGTCATTTGTGACCATGGCATGAACATCTTGGTTTTTATGACGTGGAAGACGCAGGAAAGCAAAACTTATCGGTCACACCGCTAGCTAATTCAAAAAGACAATGTAGAGAAATCGGTAAATCTTTTTGGACAACACATAAAGAACAAAGCCAAATCTTTTCAAAGAAAAATAAAAATAAAAACACACGGAAGAGTATTAAAAAAGATTACACGAATCAAGAAATTTAAGATGATGAAATTGTTTTTAATATACCAAATAAACCATCAACAAATAGTAAATATACACGCAATTCATTAGGCATAAGCAATAGTATCTTTAGATAAAGAAGTTGTTATAACTAAAGAAAAAGACGTAAGGAAGGCAAATGCAGAAGTAAGCGTGTCATTCGAAGATGCTGACTTCGATAATATCTCAGTTAAAACATTTTCAAGAGATGGTAATAATAAATTTAACATACTTGTTAGACTCTAGTAATGAAGAGAACCTCGATATTTTTTAATATAATTATAATAGATAAGGATATATTTAGTTATGGTCATACATATCATTTTGTACGATATCATGTTTATGGTAGTTTTTTTTTTATTCATTATAGGCTCGCGCTTGACCACTATCTCACCTGATGGTAAGCGATGATGTGGTAGAAGGTGGAGCACGCTTGCCTAGAAGTAACCTATTCACTCTTGACTTAAAGATTGTAGCTATCGGGAAACACAGACTCCGGCAGGGAATTCCACTCCTTAGCTGTACGCATAATAAAAGTATTCTCAAAACTTTTAGTGCGTATGGGTGGGATGTCTACCATGTACCGATGGCGCTTCGCCGTACGTCTGGTAGTCCGATGATGAAACGGGCTGGGCGGAATTAGATCATGCAATTCCATCGCACACTCCCCGAAATGTAACCGATAAAAACCGACAAGCTGGCAACTCGGCGACGGTGTTCAAGGCTCTAGAGCTTTGACTTAACCAGTGCTTTATCGCCGATGAGCTCTTGGCCCGCTTTTCGATCGACTCTATTGCATCAAGCTGGTATTTGGCAGATCCGTCCCAGAGATGAGAACAGTACTCCATGCATGTTCGAACTTGCGCTTGGTACAAGCTGAGCAGCTGTTCTGGCGTGAAGTACCTCCTCACCTTTGTAAGGATCCCCAGCTTTTTGGCAGCCAGCTGAGCCTTTGCCTCAATGTATGGGCCAAAATTGAGAGTCGATGTCAACGTAACGCTAAGAAGCTCAAGATGGTCAGTTATTGGCACGGTCGCATCTCGGAAAGTTGGAGCCGGGTAAAATTGGCTCTTTGTAGCGGAAAAAAGACACGCCTGGGTTTTAGCAGCATTAAACCTGACCAGATTGGCATCGCCCTATTCAGAGACTGCCTGCAAGGAAAGGTTCAATCGCTCTACCATGGCCTCCCGGAGAGACTGGATCTGAGGCCCGGTAGCACGAGCGTTGGACAAGTTTCTCTCAGTAGCAGTGCTGTCATCTGCATACCCAAAGGTTTTAGCAGATCGTTAATGTGCAGCAAGAATAAAGTTGCTAAGAGTACCGACCCCTGAGGGACCCCGGCATTGATATCCAATTGGTCCGACGAGCAGCCATCGATAACCACCCAATCCAATCACACAGACCACCAGGCAAACCGAATGAAGGAAGCTTACCAATAAGGCTTTCATGCCAGACCCTATCAAAAGCCTTCGAGATCTCGAGGGAGACGGCAAGCGCTTCCCCGTGCCTCTCGATGGCCTCACTCTAGATGTGAATGGCATAGAAGATCCACAGTAGACCGTTAACGTTGCCCAAAATTGCAATAAAAAAAACGTAAAGTATAAAATGTTGATTAAATTTCCACGAATGTTAAATTAGAGCAAACATGTTACGTTTTGTGTTTAAATTGTCAACGTGTGCAAGCGTTTCAATTAGAATTTATTATAAGATTATCTTATTTTAGTCAAAACGTAGATGTGACTATTATTATTTTCATAATTGTTTGTTGATTCAGAATAAAGTTGATTAAATAAAATTTGTGAGTCTCATTTATCTGCATGATTCTAATTAATATGGTGCAAAGTCTCATTCATCTGCCTTGTTCATAATTAATCTGGTTGATCAATTAATCAGCACAGTCAAAATCCTGAACTACTGGATACAAATCAGTGCCTTTGATATATATTATAATATTTAATGACCTGGACAATATAACATGTTAATTAAGATCTGAAAGTAAAAAAAAAGTTGAGCCATATCAATGAGTCAAATACGCTTGATTTCAAAGAATCACCCCCTTGGGAAAAGTAGCGATTTCTTCACTAGTAATACTATGACTAATGAATGACAAACCCCACGGAGTTTTTTTTTTAATACACCTACTTTGACTTGTCATGCAGATGTATGTCCAACACCTATTCTTGAATGGTTTTTCATAACTGAATATCCTAAGCCTCAATCTTCTTTTACTTAGGTAAAAGGCAAAGTAAATGGCCAAACGGTACTACCGATGCCAGTGGGCGTAGAACTAGTCCACGAAGCTGAAAAGGAACTGCTTCGAGGGAAAGAAGTAGACTTGTACTTGAAGAGTGCCATAGAAGGCGTGGTTATCAAGTGGGCTCAGCAGATCAATGATGTCATGATGGAAGATTCAGGACAGGCCTTCGATAATGGACAGAACCCATCGCCGAGTGTTGGTTAGGCAATTATTTTATAATTTTGTAGATTACTTGAACTTTAGAGAGTATTGGATCAAACTTTTTCTTAGGCTCTGTGAAATATTTCCCTTAGGAAATTTCTTTTACAAATTTACTTTGCTCTTCAAAAATAACCTCATCCCTTTTGCCATTATACGCAGTTACAACGGCAGCTTTTCTTATTTATTCATAATATTCTGAAAAGGTTAACAAACACTAAAAGTATAGGCCTTACGCTTTACGCTTTTTATAGAACTGGCGTTTTGGAAATCAAGACTTCGGAATCTGAACTACATTTACGATCAGCTACGTACTGAGAGAGTGAGGTGTATGGCGGTGATCCTGGAGAAAACTACGTCAGCCTACTACCCTTGCTTTAGCAGACTGTTCAAGAATATCGTCTCAGGTTTGTATGAAAATAAAAATAAAAGTTTGATTTTTTAAGGTTTTCTACTAGTGTACAAGTATATACAGTGTATAAAATACTTAATTAACTAAGACTACAAACATATACACTTTAACCAAAAACTACTCACTAACTAAACCTAAAAATATACTTAACTAAAATAGCTCGTCGAAAAATTCCTCCCCATCGTTGACCACTGGTAATGTGCCCAAAAGACTGGCAGCATAAAAAAATGACTTTCTTTCGTTTCGAAGAGCAGTTCTTGGTGTCACAGAGCCAGAGAAGTTTTACCTAGCTGGGAGCTTTTCTGAGCTTTATCTTGTCGTGTCAATAGTTTTGTGACCTATAGGAAGTAGGTACTTATTTAAATCCTGAAAAATTAAGAGGGAAAGGGAGAATCTTATCTCATCTATAATTTTTTAATGTTCCGATCACATCGGAATTTAGCCTCAATTTTACCTACATGACCAATAGTTGACATAAAGACGTATATTTGAGAGTATATTTGAGGTACGATGAGATCAAAAAAGTCCCTGGCGGAAAATAGCACAGGATAGGGAGAAATGTGCAGCTCTGGCGTAGGCCTTTACCCAATCTGGGGACCTAATTATTATTAATGAGATAACTGGAAATAAGTAATTTGTATTTATAGTTATTCGTAAATGAAAGAAGATTTATAATGAGGTTTACCTAGCAACTAGCAAGTAATTAATTTAGTAACTAAGATGAAATGTAGATAGTAGCTTGGTCAAACAAAGAATTCTTAATTTATTTTATTATTATTTGAGGTATGATTTCAAATATACAGTTAGTTCAATCAGTAATTTAAATTTCAGCACTAGCGGAAGCCCGCGAAATAGGCCTATATCTACGAACATTAGAGAAGCACTTCCAGGGTCTAGAGGAGATAGACTTCATGGAATGTCAGCCATTGTTTCGACCCCTGTTCCATGTCATCTGCATGATCTGGAGAGATTCCAAGTATTACTGCAACTCATCTAAGCTCATCGTGCTTTTGAAGCAGATATCCAACTTGCTGATTTATCAGGTACTTTTTCAAGTATTTGTAGATTGCAATTCTGTTGTTTTTAAAGCGATCCCGGGCATTTATTGAAAACCTAGTGACTATGTAAAAATCTGAATTAAGTGGGTTACAGAGGTTTCTTATAAGAAAACTATAAAACGACATAAAGCTATGAGAAATATAAGTAGATTCTGTGTGTCTCAGGGGAGTTGCTTTTTCAGTTTCCTCAGGGATGTGTCCTAACAGGCGTTGCACTGAGAGCGCTCCGGGGTAGTCTTTTGATAGGTCACTACGTACGTACTAATGGTGATCACCAGAGTGGTTTTAGTGAGGTAAAAATCCCACACTCCCTGGCCTTTGCCACAAGGGAGGTATCCTCTAAAAAGTCAAAAAACTGTCTGTTGCTTGAAAGAATGAAAAATATTTATTTGTAATTCGCAGGCACAGGAGACACGAGAAATAAGCAACAACAAAAAAAAACTAAAATAAAACCCCGTGCGAGACCAAAAAGGCAATAAGCTTGGGTAGCTAGGGTAGTCGTAGTAGTAGTAATATCTTAGTGGTTGTTGGTTAAATATATATATATATATTATTTTTATTATAGATAGGCTTGACCACTATCTCACCTATCTAATTTTATAGATGACATAACCAATGTACCCGTTAAATGTGGACCTCATGGCAAGAGAATCGTAAAGTTTATGCCCAGTATTGGAATTTGTCTTGAAATTTTCAAATCGTAAAAGCTAAATTGGCATCTAGTTTTCTACGTAAATTGCAACGGCATATATGTATCTCGTTACGCGTGGAGACCGAAGCCAATGATTGAAGTGATATGATTGTGAATAGGTGTACCAGGATATTTACTGCCAATCATTCATGTTGACTGACAAGAGAACATGCGGTTTAATTCGCATGTGAAAGCATATCATACTGCACAGAGCTTGATCACAAAGTTGGAAACGTGATTTGTAACTTGCAAAACGATTACTCGGAGATACTGAATTAGGTAGAGTTAATTGATCAGAAATCGGGATTTGCTAGATAACTAATCGGAGCATGATTAGGTCTATTCAATTTTATCGCTAAAGATATTCAACATTCTTGAATAATAATATTGAACTCATACGTAAATCTAAAATTAGATACTTATCTAGTTTAACGCTTACTACTACTTGCTCAATATTTAAATGCTTACATGTATGAACTACATGTATGGTAACAAGATTGCGTTACTGCCTTAATTATTCAATATAGTATAGATACTTAGTTTATATACCGAAGTTGATTCCTAAGCGCAAAATAAACTGGTACCAGCTCGCGATATTGTCAAGACAGTGTCCCTAGACATTTTATGAAAACGTATGAATTATTAATTTCGGATGCTCATGAACAACGAAAATAGATATAAAGTTAATAAATTCACGATTTACGAACTCGCGACTTATCACGAAGGCACAAAACACGCGGTAGCTGGTTATATAACAGAGCTCTATAATATTTTGTGACATTTGAACGTTGACATCGGAGTCGGATACTTGGGATATCGTCATATTTCTGACTAATCATACAAAACAATCATTGGCAGAAGCGCTAGCCATCACACTATGAGTTATCAATGTGATATATACAACTACAATCGTCTGGTACCATTCGGTGATAAATATACCTACGTGATACTAGGTATAATCTAACACGAGTTTTCTCCATTTTAGGCCAAAAAATGTCTCGATCCATCCACGTTGTTCCACAGCGACATAGACGAAGCTACACAACGAATTCAATGCACGATAGACATCATGAAGAAGTTCAAAAATACCTTCGAATACTTCAAAGAGAACCTAGCTAAATACTTCGTGGACAGAAGAGTGATACCCTGGACCTTCCATCCTAACGTTGTGTTTGAGAGACTCAATAGATTCTTGGGCAGGCTAAATACTATTCAATGGTTCTTCAAAACTGTACTGGAATTTCAAAAATTGGAGAAGATTGAGATTGGTGGAATGAAAGGAAGGGTCCTAGGTGGACAAATAAGAGAGATATCAGCAGAATTTGACGCTTACTTCACTGGTTTCGCTTCGAAATCTTATGATGTCCTAGATCCAGATGACGATACATTCAATGTTGACTTCAAAGACTTTCAAGAGAACATAATCGATCTGGATCTCAAACTTTCAACGGTTTTGGTTGAATCGTTCGATAATTGCACGACATTAGAATCAATTTTCAAGGTAATAAGATTGCATGTCTGTATTACATTATACAATGCAAACTCTCAATTACACAATTAATCGAGTGATCGCACGAATATCAATAATCTGTATCAATAATTTGCCAATTTCAGCTGATCGATGTTGTTGGTTCGGTTTTGGATCGACCTTTGATTAGAAATGAATTTACTGCTAAGTATGTCGAGATTATTGTGATGCTCGAAGAAGAAATTAACACTTGCGAAGTAAGTCCATCTTTTACCCTAGATAATAATTGAAAAGAAAATGTCATTTATATTGTTACTGCTTTAAAATATTTTAGAGATGTGTGGTGAAATTTAGATAACAATGACTATTTAGCATTTGAAGTTGGGTGCAACAAAGACAATATTTCAGGAACTGTTCGTTGAACAAAGCAACCGCCTGGAGAAGTACGGCATGATGGAAGTCGATGCTTACCTGCCTCCAGTCGCCGGCGGTCTTCTGTTCATGAGCACGCTAGCTGCGAGGATAACCAAGCCTATAGCTAGCTTTCGCAATTTGCCGCACCCGTAAGTCAGCCTGGGTGGGGCAAATTGCGAAAGCCGATTATCTGGCTTACATTCATCCATACTCTTTACAATATCCCCTGTATAAGGTTTCATGTTTTTGGATTTTGTAGCATTGATTCTTTTCTTTTTGTCTCTGTAGTTTCTTGCTGCACTTTTAAAATATCTTATACTTTCATTTATTGCTTTTCTAAAGTCACTGAATTAAATAGAACGTGCATATTTGATCGTATTTTCTCAAAAAACAGGATAAAGGGTACGGATGAAGCGAAGAAAATCTTCATAAGACATGAGGAATTGATTGAAAAAATCAATGCATTCAAGAAGAAATATTTCCACGATTGGACATTGACTGTTTCGAAGATTATTGAGGACACTACTAACAATATGATTCTTGCACGCCAAGGATGCGATCTAGTGTTGAATTTCCATCCAATGGTTAGTCCTAATCTTCTTTATTCCTAATTAAAACTCGAAAATTTTATTGATATAATTTAACTACCATCAATTCAGTTTAAGCTTGTCTTTTATTTACGATGGTATGCAATAGTGTTATATAGAGAAAACTACTGGTTAAAAACCTTAATAAACGTTTGTTTTTAGCTCCTAGACATACTGAAGGAAGTTCATCATTTACGTTCAAACGAAGAGTATAAAGACTTCATGCCAAAAGATGGCTTAGCTATATTCGAGAAACAGGAAACTTACAGACAGTACAGGATCAACTTGGGAATAACTATCGATTGGTATAACCAGATTAGGAAGAACAGTCAGAAAGTGGAGTTCGACTTAGTGGAAGATGAGATAAAGGCTATTGATCAGAGGATTGAAATGGCACAGAATAAACTAAATTGGAATTCTGATGGTGACTCATTTTATATCGCTATTAGTGTTTTTTTCTATTAAAATATTTTAGTGCCTTGTAATTTTTTGCACTGCATAATTTTGCTAAGCACTTAATCTTATCTTATTTGTGGAACATATATTTATATTCAAAAAAAAATGTTTTCTTCAGATCTATGGAATTATCTGCAAGAACTACATAGATTGGTAGGTAACCTGTTCGAGAGGATGTCGAAAATACAGGACAACTTAGTGGAAATTAAAGAAACTATGAAGGACTGGTCGGTGCAACCTCTGTTTGAAAGAAAGGAGGGGAAAAAGGTAGGCAACGATATAAAAGCTTTATATTATACTGAAGACCCCATTCTTGAATATTTTGGAAACTAACATTGAATATATTTTTTCATAGGATACTTTGATGAACCTTGAAGACCGTCCAGACAAGAAAGCAAAACGTTACAGTGATATAGTCACTACGGCCAATCGAATCAATGAGTTATTGAACGAAAACATGCAACTGTTCAATATGCAGGATAATCAAAATAGTCAAATCTGGATGAACTATGTCGCTTTCATTGACGCTTTGCTAGAGGAAGCACTGTTTAAGACTATTGCATGCAGGTAAAATCGTTTGCATGGATTTGACTAACTTAATTTGATCTAATACAGCATTGTACATACAAACAATGCTTGTACCTAGGAACCTTTACTGAACAAGGAAAAAATCATGCTGTGTAGTCGGAGGATACATATTCGCGGACTGGCTGACCAAAATCTGGTGTATCCTCCGCCTGCACAGCATGATTTTTTCCTTGTTTACGACTTTTTAGTTCGCTTTTGAAGCAGTCGGGTTTTTTGATATTTTGAATTAAGTTTTTTATTTACATATTTTTAGTTAGTTTTTTTTCGAATTAAATACATTTAAACATATTATTGTTATATATTTTTGAAATCACCTCTTAAAACCCTTTATTTTGATACACCCTCTTTTTGAAAGAAAAATAAAATTTGGGCCCCCACAATATGGCACCCAAAATCCGCCATTTTTCTATTGTCCAATTTTAATGTAGCCTATAACACTCGCAGGGTTAAGACACCTCGATTGACGTATGAATCATCAAAATCGGCCAACGCGTTTGGTCTCTGGAACGCCATATAGTAACAAACATACATACATACATACATAGACTGATAAACACATTACCCTCCTTCGGCAGTCGGGTAAAAAGCTTAATTTTGTATGGCTAATAAAACTATTGTGAAATTATAATAAAAAAATACTTAATATTCTGTCTTTATTCTGCGTTTCAGTTTGGGCTATATATCAGAACACATGAACCCCAAAAACAAACTAGCTCCCTTATTCGAAGCTCAAATGGAACTCCTTGATCCAGACATTGTCTTCGCTCCTAGTTTAGATCCAAGTGATCCGAAAGGATTCACAGCTTTGATAAAAGGTCTAATCGATGATGTTATGAATATGGCAACATTGATTGAACGGATTGATAAGCAGAGAGATCAAACGTATGAGAAGGAAATCATAGGCTGTGATGATGTTATTGAGATGAAAGAAGAAATTTTGAATGGTATTGAAAAGGTAACTTATAATTACGGCTGATTATTCTAAAGTATGTTTTAAGCTCTAAAATATAAGAAAGGAATTGCAAAACTTATGTTTTGTCCAACAATTTTTCAGGTAATCGAAGATGCAAACGAATTCTGCAAGACATTTGAGAACTACTCCTACTTATGGCTTGAAGAAAGAGATGCCGTGATGGAAATATTCCTCACTTACGGCAGAATTTTAACCCCTGATGAAGTAGACAAACTTGCTTTAGATGAAAAGGATAGAGTAGAAGGAGATGGTCCCGTACCTTGCGAACCTAAAATGGAAGGTTTTAGAGAGCAAATTGACCACTATGAGAATTTGTTTATGGAAATTGAAGATATGCAGCCTTACAAAATTTTTAGTAACTGGTTTCAGGTAAATTTTAGTAGTAAGCAAATTAACATATTAATGTCACCTGGCAGTCTGCCTTTTCTTCTTTTGCCGTGTTTTGCCGTAGTTTATATAAAATATAATAGTGTAATGAATAATAATATTTGTTCTTAAAAAGGGTTTATTATAATTATACAGTATTATTTCAACAGGTGGATATCCGACCATTTAGGCAAGCTTTACTCAACACGGTGAGGAAATGGGGCAATATGTACAAAGAGCATCTGGTCAACAAAGTTACGTGCAGTCTCAGCGACTTGGGCAACTTCATACGTGATGCTGATGAAGGTAAGCTGTCCATACAATCACTCCCTAGATAGACTGACTCCCGGTGCCTATTACAGATAGTGGGTCCCAGTTTCAACTGAAGTGTTTGATTGGTTGAATGAATTTTCAATAGTCAATTATAGCAATATAGGCGCGCTTGATAATTAATTTTCTGATCATTTTCATTCGAGAAACTAGAGGTTCCAGTCTCGATGTTTGAGTATGGGCTTTTTCAATAATCAAAATTGTACAGTGTTTAGACTACTAACAACTTTTTCTAATTATTTCTTAAAGTAACTTAAAATTACTTTATTTATTAGAATATCAAAATTTTTCGAAATGGATATTTTCATAGATTGTAAAGCCAAAGATTAATTAAGTGGAGCCAATATTTTTTTTTTCCTTCAGGCTTACTTCAGCCAGTACCAGAAGGTGACTATGAAGCCCTAGTGAGAATAATGGGCTATCTCATGCATGTCAAAGACAGAACAGTTACCACAGATGACATGTTCCAGCCACTGACTGAAACTATTGAACTTCTAAAGTTTTATGACATGGATATTCCTGAAGAAGTTAATGTGCTACTGCAGGTACTTGGTGTTTTTCGTTACTAAGGGACGAGTCGTTATAATTTGCAGTACTATTAGAAACATGCCATTTTAAAGCTGGAGTAAGAGAACCTTTATAAATGTTTCCTGATGAACTAAGGTTATGATGCTGAACAGTCAACACTTATTTAGAAAAAGGTATCTTATGCAGCATTCCTCTTTCCCAGGAACTGCCAGAGCAATGGCAAGCGACAAAGAAACTGGCGTTAACAGTGAAACAGCAAGTGGCACCACTACAAGCGGCTGAAGTGTCTGGCATTAGGAAGAAGATATCTACTTTTGATAGTCATGTCACTTACTATAGAGAAGTGTTCAAGAGATATGAGGTAAGCTCAACAGCTTTTATAGTTCTATAGATTGTAACCCTATTAAAATATAAGATTTGAAATAAAACAGATAAAGCAGAACTTGGTTATAAAGGATATTTTTTTAATTAATTTTACAGTTCTTCAAATACGACTGTGAAGATCCTTACGAAGTAATGTCAAGAGTAGACCATGAGCTCTTATTCTTAGAAGAAGAGATGAGAGGAATACAAGAGTCTGGCTCGTTGTTTGAAGTGAATGTACCAGAGTTCAAGCTTTTGAAGCAGTGCAGAAAGGAATTGAGAATGTTAAAGGTACAGTAATTTTCATTGCAAATTATGTTAAATAATAGAATTATGAACATATTTTTGAAGCAAAAACAAAGTAGAGAATTAATGATTTCATGATAAAATTGTAGCAACTTTGGGATTACGTAAACATAGTAAGAACAAGCATAGAAGATTGGAAAACCACACCTTGGCGTAAAATTGATGTTGAAAACATGGACATTGAATGTAAGAAGTTTGCTAAAGAGATCAGATTGCTTGATAAGGAAATGAGAAGGTAAGTTGAAGGCCCAATAGAAAAATATAAAATTTTTCTAAGGTAGGAAATTAATTTACTATTACTTTTTTAGTTGGGATACGTACATAACCCTGGAAGCAACAGTAAAGAATATGCTCACATCACTTCGAGCAGTGGGTGAACTCCAAAACCCAGCAATCAGAGAAAGGCATTGGGACCAACTAATGAGTACAACTAAGGTGAAATTTCTAACATTCGGGCAAGATAAATAATAAAATAAATTGTATATAAATAAATAAAATGTAAATATAACATGAATGTTGTGTTAGCACCTTCGAGATCAGGATTGACAATCAGCAGATGGGTTTGGAATTTTAACTTGTGCATTTTGCATGTTCGGTATGAGTTACTATCCCATCGTTACGAATATTTGTAGACATGCTTTTTCGGGAAAGTAAACTGTATATTTTGCTATTTCAAATAATGATATACTTATGACCTAGCAATATCAATGGGAATGGAAAACATATTGTGGGGGTGAAATGGTGATGATAACTCTCCGTTTGAATGCGGCATGCATTTGCTTTGAATGAAATGTTCACATGACTGTACAGTTTATTATTGCCTGAGTTTTGTATCATACAATGTCAATGTTTGAAGTATGCATTGAATTAATTGTTATGCGAATGTAAATATGTTTGTGATTCACAGAGCTTAGCAGCATTACCACGTGAACTCACTGTAAGTATGACAATGCCGCGGTGTGTATAGTGTACATATTATTTTTCGTGTATAATATCAATCTAAGTTTCGTTTGATATTTTTTTTTTTTAATATTTACTTTTTTACTTCCGATATCTTCACATATCTTTTCTAATACACTGCTTCGTGTTAGCGCGTATGTATTTGTGTCATATCTATGTTAGTTTGTATTTCACATATATTAAATATTTAATTCTTGATTTCAAGAAAGTCACACTTACGTAAGTATTCAACACGAGTTTAACCATTGACATAAAATTTAACTTAAAATTCATAGACGTAATGTTAATATTATAGTCATCAAGTAAATGTAAATATTCGTTATTCCAACTTTATTGAGATCGTTCTTTAAATATGGTTGTAATAAAACAGGTAAGAATTGTAATGGATATGAACACAACGCTAGCTGATTTACTTGCCCTGAACTTACACGAATGCGAGGAAGAAGTGAAGAATATTGTAGACAAAGCTGTGAAAGAAATGTCGATGGAGAAGGTACTAAAAGACCTGCACACTACGTGGAGTCATTTGGAATTTGAACAAGAGGTACATTCACGGACTCAGTGTACCTTGTTGAGGGCTAGTGAAGAGCTTATTGAGACGCTAGAAGAAAATCAGGTAATAAATAGTACCAATAAAAGCATTTTTTGAGCCTTGGAGCTAAGAAACTGGTATTAAAATATTATGGTGTTTTAGGTCCAACTGCAAAACTTAATAACATCCAAATTCATAGCTTATTTCTTAGAAGAAGTGTCCGGTTGGCAACAAAAGCTGTCCATAGCAGACCAAGTAATTACTGTATGGTTTGAAGTGCAAAGGACTTGGACGCATTTGGAGAGTATATTTATGAGTTCAGAGGATATTAGAAAACAGCTGCCCGAGGACTCGGCTAGATTTGATAGGATTGATGCCGAATTTAAGGTGAGCAATTGAAGATTGAAAATTGATCACATTTATAAAAGTTCTAAATAAGAACCAATTCATATTGTTTTTGTAGATATTGTCCACTGAAATGGCCAAAACTCCGAATGTAGTTAAAGGCACTAATAAAGAAGGTTTGGTTGAACATTTGGACAGTATACAGCAAGACCTTATCATTTGTGAGAAGGCTTTAGCAGAATATTTGGAAACTAAGCGATTGGCTTTCCCAAGGTTCTATTTTGTGTCCTCTGCTGATTTGCTGGATATTTTGTCAAACGGGAACCAAGCTGATTTGGTTATCAGGTAAAATATTTTGCCCATTTAATTGCTTTGATCATATTAAAGACTAATTTTGCTTTCATAATTAATGCTGCTGTCAAGAAAATTGTTACAATATGTCAACGTTTTCAGGCATTTAACAAAACTTTTTGATTCGATTGCAAAACTAAAGTTCATAGATGATCAGAAACCAGGAGAGAAGGTGGCATCTGGAATGATAGCTAAAGATGGAGAACTTGTTCTGTTTCATGGAACTTGTGATTGTACTGGACCTGTGAGTAAAAAAAAAAATACTAATGAAATATAGAGAAATTCTTAGCCTTTATACAAAAGGCGTTTTATAAAATTTTAATATATTTTTAGGGTTCCGTACCTCGAAAGGAAAAAACCGAACCCTTATAGGATCACTTTGTTGTCCGTCCGTCCGTCTGTCTGTCAAAACCTTTTGCTCAGGAACGCGTGGAGGTATCAAGCTGAAATATATACCAAATACTCAAGTCTAATGACCCTTAAAACTAAGAAAAAATTTAACTTCCAAGCCAACGCAATCAAAAGATACTGCCGTTTATGCCGCAAATTTCCGCAAATATTCGACACTCGCAAGGGAATCAAAACCTACAGGGTAATTCCCGTGAACTCAGAATCTTGAAATTTGGTCTAGAAGCAACGTCTTATAGAACAGATTAAGGAATAGTTGCGAAAACCGTAAATTTTTAGTTACATGACGTAACTAAAAATTGACATACATATATATATATATTTTAAATAATTTTAAACTTACTACTCCTTTCCTAATGAACGCGTAGAGGTATTAAATTGAAGTTCATATAAAATACTCAGTTCTATAATACTTTTAAGCTGAAGTTTGTACGGAACCCTCGGTGCGCGAGTCGAACTCGCACTGGGCTGGTTTTTTATTATATATATACATTTTTTTTAAATTTAATTTTAAAATTATATTATTAAAATTGTAGTTTCCCAAAAATCGTAGCAGCCTAGTCTAGAGTTTGGTTATGTACTGGATAGATTGCTAAAGGCTTAGGTACCCCACTTTACATAGAGCTTAAACAATTAATTGCATACCGTTGCCTTTCTCTTGATGAATGTCAAAGTGGTTTAAAAATAAAAGAACATAGTTAATGTGAGAGTATAGTAATTATACGATTTAATTTCAGGTCGAAATCTGGCTGAACAGACTCCAAGACATGATGAGATCTACCATCCGACATTATTTCGGAGAATCAATGGTATCATACGAAGAAAAACCGCGTGAACAATGGCTCTTCGATTTCATGGCTCAAGTTGCACTTTGTGGGTCCCAAATCTGGTGGACAACTGAAGTGAATATGGCTTTTGCGAGATTAGAAGAGGGATATGATAATGCTTTGAAGGATTATTATAAGAAGCAACTATCCCAGCTCAGTACATTGATCTCTTTACTGATTGGAGAGCTAACGAAGCAAGACAGACAGAAGATCATGACAATTTGTACTATAGATGTGCATTCGAGAGATGTTGTGAGTAAGATGATTCAAGCGAAGGTGGAAGCGGGGTCGGCGTTCATGTGGCAGTCTCAACTTAGACACAGGTACTGAAGATAATGTTAAACAACATAGTTTCAGATTAATTCACTTTCTTTATTTTGTTTTAAGCTTTGGTTCTTGACCTACCTCAACATCTTTACATTAATTATTTTTATTGTATTCTCTTATACCAGGTATAGTTTTTTTATTGCTTTCGAGGATTTTTGTAGCCGAATCATTTAAAATCTTATCCTATTAATTCTCCATATCATAAAATTGGTATTTACCTCGTTATTAGGGTTCCGTACCCAAAGGGTAAAAACGGGACCCTATTACGCTATTCGCGGTCCGTCTGTCTGTCTGTCTGTCTGTCTGTCTGTCTGTCACCAGGCTGTATCTCATGAACCGTGATAGCTAGACAGTTGAAATTTTGTCTTTGTCTTTGTTATTAATAATATATATTTTTTTATTATAATATGTCTTTGCGATTATGTTACGGAACCCTTCGTGCGCGAGTTCGACTCGCACTTGGCCGGTTTTTTCTTTCTGTGGAATCTCTTACGTGTATGTAAGATTTTAATTTAACGAGCTTTAATCATGTAATCTTGGTAATTGATTCTTACATACACAGCTTGTTTTACATCGTTGCGCCTCGAAGTGAAAACTATGCAGCATAAATCACTATCATTCATCAAATCTAACATTAATTCCAGTTTAAAGCCAATTAGGAACAAGGTTTTATGCCTATGTGTTATGATCTTCCACGTTGGAGTTGTGAAATTAAATTGTAATAATTCTTCTTCGTTTAAAATAATGTACCTACCTAACATATTATATTAGGTCTTTGATTATGAAATACTGGCGGACGCCTCGCGTTTTCACCTGCGTAATGCCCGTTCCCGTGGGAATACAGGGATAAAAAGTAGCCCTTGTCACCCGGAGATAGTGTAGCTTCCCAACGGTGAAATAATTTTTTAAATCGGTCCAGTAGTTTTTAAGTTTATTCGTTACATACAAAAATAAAAATCTTTCCTCTTTATATTATTATTATAGTATAGATGTCATAATTATTACAGAAAACGAAACCCAAAGAAATTAGTTATGCATTCTAATTCCAAGTCAAATTGTAGTTATTAATTCAAAGTGGTCCCATAACCAGCGTGTGTGTATGACTAGATGTATGAATGTGTGTGAAGCAAAAGAAGTATGTAAGAATAGTAGCAGGTGGCGTTCTGTAGTTTCTGCCTATCCCCATGGGAAAAAGGCGTGAGTTTATGTATGTATCGTCCGTTTCATAAAAATTAAATTTCATAAGGTAAATACCCAATATAACCAGCGTTTGTGGGATTTAGATACTTACACTTACAGCAATGGTTTTCTTTCTGATGAAAAGATGAAGTGAGCGATATAATTTGTTTATAGATGGGGCGAGAAGGAATACCATTGTTTCGCGAACATCTGCGATGCTCAGTTCATATACAGTTATGAATACTTGGGTAATACTCCAAGGCTGGTCATAACACCGTTGACTGATCGATGCTACATCACACTGACTCAGGTGAGATTGACAAGTAAACAGACATGTTTTAATTAGAAAGTTCCTTTTCTTATTCAGAATGTTTCCCTGTTCTAAAAAATCTACCTATACCTAGCAAAATAATGTACTTTTGAAATTTAAACAGGATTGTTTGCGTAATTTGCAAAGCCATCAGTATTCTGTGAACCTAGTTTTTTTTGTCTTTCTAAACGGCGTCTGCCCCCTAACATATGTTTTATTGCTATCATTTTCCATAGTCTTTACATCTAATCATGGGTGGGGGCCCCGCTGGTCCAGCTGGTACCGGTAAAACGGAGACCACAAAAGATTTGGGAAGAGCTCTGGGAATCATGGTGTATGTCTTCAACTGTTCTGAGCAGATGGACTATCAGGTACTTACATAAATATGTTTTAATCTATACTTAATGATAATGGAACAATATTTGTGTTGTCGATTAGATTAGATTCGATTTATTGTTAACTTAAAAAGTAAAAGGTATCATTAGCTGCTATTGAATAATTGTAGCAATGTCGTGTTTTGTATTCAGTCCCTTTTTGGGACAAAGTTCCAGCTAATTGTATGACTCAATTTTACAAGATTCCTTACTAAGACTCAAATAAGTTACTCTTAGAATGACCGCCTTTGTCCCTAAACAGCATAACTAGTTCCCAATCAGGACATTTGCTTACAAAAGCATAACTTGTTCTTGTATATTATGATATGATTTTAAAGAATGTTCCGCCATATTAAATTGTGTTACTTTGTGCAGTCCTGTGGCAACATCTATAAAGGGCTAGCTCAGACGGGCGCTTGGGGATGCTTTGACGAGTTCAACCGGATCTCAGTTGAGGTGTTATCCGTCGTGGCGGTACAAGTGAAGTCTGTTCAAGATGCTATCAGGTAAATTAAATATGAATGAAGTTTTAGATTTAGTTTTTCTTGGTATGAAGAAAATCACGTTATCTTTTTGCTCTTATACTAATTTATTAGTGGTCCGTGCAACTTTTTTGCTCTCATAAGTCTGCTTCTACCGACCCAATCTATTTTCACCCCCTTCTTAGTTACTTCTTCTTCTTCTTCCTAGCCATATTCCCACTTTAGGTAGGTTCGGGTCTCCTTATTTCATGGCGCCAAGACGTTCTGTCGAGGTTTGTTGGGTCTGGCAATTTCTCCTTCTTGGAGAGCTTCGTCATACTGGTCCACCATCTCACAGGAGGTCGTCCTCGGCCTTTTTTTCCTTCAGGTAGACTCAGAGTCGTTCTCACGACGTGTTATTCTGTCCTTCTCATGGCATGTCCATACAATCTCAGTCTACTCTCCGTCAACTTATCCTGTACCTATCTTAGTTATATCGTCATATATGTTTGACTTTATGTTGTAGCAAAACTAAAATATTAAAATGTTATTTTTTCCACCAGAGACAAGAAAGAAACCTTCAATTTCATGGGCGAAATGATATCCTTAACCCCATCAGTCGGTATCTTCATCACCATGAACCCAGGTTACGCCGGTCGTACGGAACTGCCTGAGAATCTGAAGGCTCTGTTCAGACCATGCGCCATGGTCGTCCCTGACTTCGAACTGATTTGCGAGATCATGTTGGTTGCTGAAGGGTTTCAGGAAGCTAAGATATTGGCCAGGAAGTTTATTACGCTGTATACTCTTTGTAAGGAGTTGCTGTCGAAACAGGACCATTATGATTGGGGGTTGAGAGCTATTAAGTCTGTACTTGTGGTTGCCGGGTCTTTAAAGGTAAGGAATGAAAATGATTTGACTTTTTTTGATCATGTTGAAATTTTCTACCTACAATAATATTCCATGTCAAATATTATAATTGACTTCAGTTCCTGTCAATGTAGAAGTGAAATAAAACACCAATGAAATTAACGCTTGAACGGAATAATTTGCGATTTAACTGTCTTTTCTATTCATCTAGAGAGGTGATCCAGGAAGACCAGAAGAAGAAGTACTCATGAGAACTCTCCGAGATTTCAACATACCGAAGATAGTAACAGATGATATGCCAGTATTTATGGGTCTCATTGGTGACTTATTCCCCGCGCTAGAAGTACCAAGGAAACGTGATCTCGAATTTGAAAGAACAGTAAAACAAGCTGCAATGGATCTGTCTTTACAACCTGAAGATAATTTCATTCTAAAAGTGGTACAATTAGAAGAGTTGTTAGAAGTCAGACATTCTGTCTTTATAGTTGGTAACGCTGGCACTGGTAAAACTCAAGTATGGAAAACACTATTCAAAACTTACCAAAATGTTAGGAAGAAACCTATATTCAACGATTTAAATCCCAAAGCAGTTACCAATGATGAATTATTTGGTATTATCAACCCGGCTACAAGAGAATGGAAAGATGGTTTATTTTCTGTCATCATGAGGGATCAAGCTAACTTACCTGGTGATAATCCGAAGTGGATAGTACTTGATGGTGACATAGATCCTATGTGGATTGAGTCTTTGAACACTGTCATGGATGATAACAAGATATTGACGTTGGCTAGCAACGAGCGAATAGCTTTGACTCCGGTAATGAGGCTAATGTTCGAGATTTCAAACTTGCGGACTGCTACACCGGCTACTGTTTCTAGGGCTGGTATTTTGTATATTAATTCACAGGATTTGGGTTGGAATCCGTAAGTAGAATAAGATTAGTATTGTATACATTTGATTTACTTCCAAACTCTAGATATTGACACTTAATAATGGCACTTACCAATGGGTCTCGTGTTACCCAGTAACTGGGTTGTGAAGATCAGAGCTTGGGTAGCCGTGATACTCGTAGAGTATAACCGATTTTGTTCATATCCATTCCTTAAGGGCGCCCTAGTTAGTCATTCTTCCATACAAACGTAGTATGGCGATTACTCCACTGTTTGATGGTGTACGCACAAAAAAAAAAAAAAAAAAACATTTTTTTCATTATTATCTAGCCCTGTATGGAAACAAAAAGTTAAAAAAACGTGTATTCGAAAGTTATGAGCGTCGAAAGTTTCATATTCAACATTAATTTCAACGCCTCTTTAGAGGGAAATAAATAGCATAAAAATAAAAAGAAGGTAAATTGCAAAACAGTCACCATTTATGGATACAAAAAATGCAAATAATTTTATTTTAAACAAATATATTCAGTAATTTTTTCATGATACTCATACTCCCAAAGGTCTGTTTATAAAATTTCGCGCGCTCCTTTTCATTCTAAATCATCATCCATTTATTATATTTATACAATGAGTGTGTATTCGTACGCGCACTAGCTTCTTACTGCTTATCACAGCGTCTATCCCTTTCGTTCGGTTTGTCGGATGCATGCATTTTAACCCCGGCTACAAAATAGTTCGTGCCGCCGACTAGGGCAACCTTAACAAAGCAATTACCAATCAAGTTGACTAAGTACATAATCTATACCCTCAACTATAACATAACATTAATATCAACTACATATATTGTCATTTACAGATACGTAACAAGTTGGGTAGAAACAAGAAAGATACCAGCAGAGAAGTCCAACCTAGTCGTCCTCTTTGACAAATACATACCATCTTGTCTAGAAACAGTGAGGACTCGATTCAAGAAGATAACTCCTATAGTGGATATGGCTCATGTTCAAATGCTGTGCCATCTTCTTAACTGTTTGTTTGTTCCTGAGAATACGCCGGCAGAATGTCCGAAGGAGTGGCACGATATATTCTTCGTGTTTGCTTGTGTTTGGGCCTTTGGATCTGCCATGTTCCATGAGGGCAGCGTTGATTATAGGATTGGTAAGTTATATTTTAAGTCTTAGGCAATGTCTGCATGCTTTTGTATCTTCAATTCTTAAATTGCTTGTGAAAGTAATACTAAATTTTAAAGTAATGCTCTTGTTTATCGTGTTTTGTATTGGTTGTTTTTTTATAATGTGTCGATTGCAAACTAGATTGAGTAGAGCCAGAATTAAACTGCGAGAATTGTCTTTGTATATTCTCTTTGTGTTTATTGTAGAATTTTCAAAATGGTGGAACAATGAGTTTAAGAACGTCAAATTTCCCCCTGGTGGCACAGTGTTCGATTATTACATAGATCACGATACAAAGCAGTTCACACCGTGGACTGAGAAAATACCAAAGTTTGAGTTGGACTCTGATGTTCCGTTACAGGTAAAACCGAGGACAACAATTACTCCTACTTTATTTATTAACACTTATTGGAGGACCCTTTTGATCCTTAAAAAATGAATATATTTTCCAAATGGTTTGTTAATATTAGATTTGTTTTAGGCGGTCTTGGTACCTACAGCTGAAACGATAAGAGTCAGATTCTTCCTCGACTTGCTGATGAAGAATAAGCATCCTGTCATGTTAGTTGGTAGCGCTGGCTCCGGAAAAACGGTTCTAGTCAACGAGAAGTTACAAGGGTAAGAACATTTTTATTTAGGGCGTCTTGAATTCAGGGGTAACTTTTGTGTGTATTGATAACTCTTGTTTCATATTTATTATCTTCCTCTTTAATATATACACACAAACCAGAAGATTTTTTTTGTGAACGCTATCGTTAGAAAAGTTCTTCTTTGTTTCAGTTTATCGGAAGCTTACGCCATCCAATCTGTACCTTTCAACTTTTATACATCATCAGAGATGCTTCAAAAAATTCTAGAAAAACCTCTAGAAAAGAAAGCTGGCCGCAACTATGGGCCTCCTGGAAACAAAACTTTAATTTACTTTATTGACGACATCAATATGCCCGAAGTAGACGCTTATGGAACTGTCCAACCTCATACAATAATTCGTCAACACATGGATTATGGTCATTGGTATGATAGAACAAAATTGTCTCTGAAAGACATCCACAATACCCAATATGTGTCTTGTATGAACCCCACTTCAGGCAGTTTCACTATAAACCCGAGGTTGCAGAGACATTTCTGTGTGTTTGCCATCAGTTTTCCTAATACTGAGGCTTTGAACAACATTTATCATTCGATTTTGAGCCAGCACTTGGCCAATCCGGAGTTGAGGATTAATCCACAAATTGCTAAGTTGTCATGTGAGTACACTTCTAGAGACTTTAGTATTTCATCATCATCATCATCATATCAGCTGAAAGACGTTCACTGCTGTACATAGGCCTCCCAATTAGTTGCGCAACCTTCACCAGGTCATCGGTCCACCTGGTGGGAGGCCTTCCAACACAACGTCTACCGGTTCGTGGTTGCCTTGCCAGAACTTTTCTGCCCCATCGGCCATCCGTTCTGCGAGCTATAGTATTTAAGTTACACTGATTGCTATTCTTTTCAAATTAAATAATCATTTCAATACTGATCGGTCAACTGTTTTAATATAATTATTGTTTATGGGGATGAGATATTTATTTCAGTAAACGTTGTGATGGCGACAATAACCCTTCACAACAAAGTATCTCAAGTATTTTTACCAACTGCGATCAAATTCCATTACATATTCAACTTGAGAGATTTGTCAAACGTATTTCAGGTAAAATCCCAATACTTTCAAATGAATTAAGTATTTATTTATGTATTTAAAAATCAAAGTTTTTTAGCAAATCTGGACTTATTCTGAATTCTGTTTCAGGGCTTCTTGTTCAGTACAAATGAATGTATAGAGAATACTTCAGACATACTTCGTTTGTGGCTTCATGAAACAAGTCGTGTTTACGGAGACAAGCTGACTGAGGAAAAAGACATAGACGCTTTCCTTAAAGTTCAAGTTGATATCTGTAAAAAGAATTTTGAGGTAAATGACACATATATTTAGAAATCTATGATTATTAAACAGGGTGTAACGGTTTTAAAGGAGGAGGTTATCAATTCGACAGTTTTTTTTATGTATTTTACCGCAGAACTTTTTACTAAATGAACCGATTTTGATGATTCTTTTTTATTCGAAAACTGGTGCTTGCCATGTGGTCCCATTTAAATTTCCCCAAGATCTGAGAGAGAAGATATACAATAGAACGCTTCAATAAATGACGGCAAATCACTCGGGATAGCTGCAATCGCATGTCTGTTTATTTTTTACACCATTTTATAACGTAACATCACAAACAAAAAATAAAAAATTTTTTCACGCCCCTTTTTTCTGTGTGGAAGCCAGTTACAAATTGTAATTGTAAATTGTATTTTTTTTTTATAATATGAACATTTTAAGACTGTAGCTCCAACCGTTTGGCTGTAAAACCCATGTGACAGAAGAGGGACAGACTGATAGACAGACGGACACGTGAGTGACAGCAATAGGGTTCCGTTTGGACCCTTCGGATACGGAACCCTAAAAATACATAAGTTAGACGAATAATCAAGTAAAATATTAGACGAAAATCAATATTGTGCTTAAAAAGATCAGGATTTGAATGGGAGACTGATGTAGCCACCGAAATCTGAACACGCAGTTAGATGAGTTTTTTTTTTTTTTTTAATTTATCTATAGGCTCGCGTTTGACCACTATCTCGCCTGATGGTAAGTGATGATGTGGTCGACGGTGAAACACGCTTGCCTAGAAGTAACCTATTCACTCTTGACTTAAAGACCCCAAGGTTGTAGCTATCAGGAAACAAAGACTCCGGCAGGGAATTCCACTCCTTAGCTGTGCGTACAATGAAAGTATTCGCAAAACGCTTTGTACGTATGGGTGGGATGTCCACCATGTACCGGTGGCGCATTGCCGTACGTCTTGTTGTCCGGTGATGGAAAGGGCTAGGTGGAATCAAATTGTGCAGTTCCATCGCACACTCCCCGAAATGTAACCGATAAAAAACCGACAGACTGGCCACCCGGCGTCGATGTTCAAGGCTCAGGAGCTTTGAGGCGACCAGTGCATCGTTACCGATAAGCCTCTTGGCCCGTTTGTCAATCGACTCAAGTGCATCAAGCTGATATTTGGCAGATCCGTCCCAGAGGTGAGAGCAGTACTCCATGCATGACCGAACTTGCGCTTTATAAAATTTGAGCAGCAGTTCAGGCGTGAAGTACCGTCTCACCTTTGCAAGGATCCCCAACTTTTTTGCAGCCAACTGAGCCTTTGCCTCAATGAAAGGACCAAAATTGAGGGTCGATGTTAACGTAACACCAAGAAGGTCGAGATGGTCCGTTATCGGCACGGTTACACCACGGAAAGATGGAGCCGGGTGGAATAAGCTCTTTTTTGCGGAAAAAAGACACGCCTGGGTCTTAGCAGCATTGAAACTGACTAGATTGGCATCGCCCCATTCGGAGACAGCCTCCAAAGACAGAATCAAGCGCCCAACCATGGCCTCCCGGAGAGACCGGATCTCAGGCCCAGTAGCCCGTGCGCCGGACACGTATCTCTCAGCAACCGTGCTGTCGTCTGCGTACCCAAAGGTTCCGGGTTTAAGCAGGTCATTTATGTGCAGCAAAAACAGTGTAGCCGAGAGCACCGACCCCTGAGGGACTCCGGCGTTAATACCTAACTGACCGGACGAGCAGCCATCGATAACCACTCGAATTGACCGATCCCTCAGGAAGTCAGCAATCCAATCACACAGACCACTAGGCAGACCGAAGGAAGGAAGCTTACCAATAAGGCTCTCATGCCAGACCCTGTCGAAAGCCTTCGAGATGTCAAGGGAGACAGCAAGGGCTTCCCCATGCCTCTCGATGGCCTCACTCCAGATGTGAATGGCATACGCTAGAAGATCCCCAGTTGACCGATTTCGGCGGAAGCCGTATTGGCGGTCACTGAGGATATCGTTGTCTTCTAGGTATGCCAGGAGCTTATTGTTCAGCACACGTTCCATACTCTTACAGAGGATGGACGTTACCGAGATGGGTCTGTAGTTGGCCGGGTCAGCCCGACTACCCTTTTTGGGCACGGGCTGAACGTTAGCTTGCTTCCAAGCCTTCGGCACCTTTCCAGTCACTATCGAAAGGCGATATAGGCGTGTCAGGATTGGAGACAATTCAGGCGCACAAGTTTTTAGTACAATTGCCGGTATCCCATCGGGGCCACTAGCTTTGTTCACGTCAAGGTTACGCAACACCCTAAAGACTTCTCTCTGATGGATGCGAATATCCGACATACTCGTCCCACATCCAACAGGAGACGGAGGGGGCCGCGCTCCATCAGAGTTCAGACGTGAAGATTCCGCAAAAAGGGAGGCAAACAAGTTTGCCTTGTCCTCGGCGGAGTGGGCCAGTGACCCATCGGGTCTCAGCAGTGGTGGTAGTGAGGGGCGACAGAAGTTTGATTCAACCGACTTAGCCAGGGACCAAAACGCTTTGCTACCAGCAGGGTATGAAGCTAGTTTGTTCCCGATTCTGCTAATATGGTCAAAACGTGCCCGTCGCATCGCCTTTTTGCAAGACTTGGCAGCCCTATTGAAGGCTCTCTTCTTCTGAGTAACGTCACTTGCTTTGTGCACACGAGCGTCGACCCATGCCAGGTAAGCCTTGTGTTTAACTGCATTTGCGCGGTTGCACTCGGCACCAAACCATGGTCGTTCAACACCGGACAGCGCTACGTCAGAGAATGGAATGTAGTACTCCATCCCCTGCCGCAACACATCAGTGACGGCGTCAGCGCATGACGATGGATCTTCCGAAGAGAAGCAAGTGGGCCGCCAAGGATAGCATGCGAAGAAAGATCGCATCCCATCCCAATCTGCTGACCTGTACCGCCAAACCCGCCGGGTGCCTCTCGGGCTAGGATCGGGCGGTGAGTAGACGGATACAGACTTCACCAGACAGTGGTCGGAACTACCCAAAGGTGATGATATCGACACTGAGTATCGGTCTGGATCTGTTGTCAGCAGAAGGTCCAAGCAATTGGCCGTATGCGAATCAACATCCGGCACCCTCGTAGCCCCCTGCACCAGCTGGGTGAGATTAAGCGCAATCGAAAGATTTCGTATCTCTCGTCCAGCATGGTCAGTGCACTGGTATGGGAAAAGCCACTCCTGGTGGTGGGCATTAAAGTCCCCCAGTAACACTAGTTGGGCTGAGGGGTACCGTAGCTGAGCCACATCTGCCGCCTCACTCAGGTACTGTGTGAGCCTGGTTGTCTCCAGATCACCGCTATGCGATCGGTAGACACAAGCATAGATGATCTTATCCAGACCTGTGTCCACCAGGGCCCATAGCACTGAGTAGTTAGAGTCTTCAAGGTCACGGAGACGCCGATAGCAGATGTCGTCACGGGCGTACATGCATACACCCGCACGTGGCTTGAATTTGTGCTCCAGGGTAAATCCTGGGTAAGAAAGGTACGCCACGTCCGACGGACATCCGATCTGCGTCTCCGTAAGGAACAAAAGTGCTGGTTTCTCAGTCTCAAGGTGGTGATGGACTGCGACAAGGTTCGAGTGCAGACCTCGGATGTTGCTGAGGTGCACCTTATGTGAGAGTGAGTGCTGCCGCTGTTCAGCTTTTCTCTTTTTGTTCCTTGGCATTATTGCTGTGAGTGAAGGAAGGTGAGGAGAAAGAAGTGAGATGAGGTTCCACGCTGGCAACCTTCAGACACACGCAGACAGGACGCCATCGTTGGGGGACTAGTCTGGAGACTGCGGGGACGCCCGAGCCCCCCCGGGAATGTCCATCGGGCACTCTCGTCTGGTCGCCAACCAGCACGATGGCGCATCCCGGGATTTTTCGACAGTTGGCGGGGCAGCCTTTCGTGTGTGGCTGGCACACTACTTGGGCCCCCAACTACCTGCGGTCGGCCAGCGGCGCACCGTGCCTCGGATCCCGCTACCCTCCGCGACTAGACTCCCGATAGGCCTATAACAACGCGAGTCAGGCTGGTCTGCCTGCAGTGGAACAACTACCTCGACCCAACTCCTCTTGTGGCTACACCGAGCATCGTACCGGAACACGGCTAGGCCGCTTAGCGGTACGTCTTTGCTCGGTGGGTGGTCGCAAGCCTTCGGCCGAAACCTACCACCAGTAAGTGTCACCTGATTAGCGCCACCCGGGGACCACGTGTAGGGTAACAAAAGGGGTACTCACCTACGGACGCGGGTGACTCAGCCCCCAAAAAAGATTAAAGATAGATAAAGATTATGTATTATCAGCGTTATAATTTCTTGTACAAACACTTTTGTTCTTTCTTCTTAGGAAATAGACGAAGGCGTAGTATTCGAGCGCCCCAACATCTACTGCCATTTTGCTGGTGGTATCGGCGAGCCCAAGTACATGCCCATCATGAACTGGGAACAGCTGAACAAACTCCTGACCGAAGCCATGGCCAGTTATAACGATCTCATCGCTGCCATGAACCTGGTGCTCTTTGAAGATGCTATGATGCATATTTGCAGGTGAGTAGTTTGATGAGAATTTATTCATGTTTTTTTTAATGGATTCTATTTTTGAATCTATTGTTAATGAATGATATTTGATTTTAATTTGGTATAATCAATTTTTATTTAAGTCTCTGAAATTTGTACTTATTACTTTTGGTTCTTATGTTATCATAGGAGTTTGTTATTTATAACAAACTTTTTTTGTAGAATCTCTCGTATCCTGGAAAGTCCAAGAGGCAGTGCTTTACTGGTAGGCGTTGGAGGTTCCGGAAAACAGTCTCTGTCTCGACTGGCTGCTTTCATATCAAGTTTGGAAGTGTTGCAGATTCAGCTCAAAAAGGGATACGGCGTTTCTGATTTGAAAGTAAGTATTATAACATACCATGACACCAGATATTTTTGATGCCCAACGTGGGACACTTCATGAAACAATCGAAGTCTCAATCTTGGATTTTGTACCTACGACGTCATAACAAGTTATAGCAATTCGTTATCTAAAAACTACTTTGCCACTAGTGGCCGGTCATTATGGTGTACAAATAATGAATATATCACATACGATAATTATGTATTTGTTCCTCGACAAAAATTGTATTGGCACCCAACAAGGGACCACATACTTATTGGCACCCAGCTTGGGACATGTTTTTTCCTAACCCAATATACTGAATTATGGAATATAATTAATAATTTATTTCTAGAATGAACTATCCCAGTTATACATAAAAACTGGCCTAAAGAACGTTGGCATAATGTTCTTGATGACTGATGCTCAAGTGGCAAACGAGCAGTTTCTGGTACTTATAAACGATTTGCTGGCTTCCGGCGAAGTTGCTGATTTGTTCCCTGATGATGAGATGGAGAATATTATTGCTGGTGTGAGGAATGAGGTACTTAAATATTCTTGGCTTATCTACATTATTCTAATCAAACTCAAAACTATTATATAAGAAAATTATTTCATATTTCCACAATTTGTACTTCGAAGAATGAAATCAAACTGTAAACTACTATATTATTCTGTCTTTCGTATCATAGTTAAATTGATTCAGACCATTTTTAATCTAACTAAACGAGTTCATCGTTACCCTCTCCGGGGTATAAAACGTTCATGATGGTTTATTAAAAGATGTTCCTGCTTCTTCAATAATAAAAGTTAGAATACTGGGAGCATTGTCTTCTGCTGTGGAAGTTCAATGATAAATAAAAAGGAATAAACGTTTATTGCCAACACTGTACAATCTCAATATTAATGACATAACAAAGATTTAGATGTGGCAATAGGAGTGGGCTCAGCAAATGTTGAGAAGTGTGTTGCAGCATTCCCACAACGCTGGTCTAATTACTTATGCAAGCCTATAATTCCAGGTTAAAGGTGCAGGCTTACCTGACACTAGAGAAACTTGCTGGAAATTCTTCATCGACAGAGTAAGGAAGCAGCTCAAAGTTGTCCTCTGTTTCTCTCCCGTCGGGTCTACCCTCAGAGTGAGATCTAGAAAGTTCCCTGCACTTATAAACTGTACGTCCATCAACTGGTTCCATGAGTGGCCTCAGGAGGCTCTGGTGTCTGTGGCCATGAGATTCTTGGAGGAGCTTCATAATCTGCCGGTAAATTAAATATAATCTTAGATTAACTACTGTCTTTCCATTTATTTTTTTCCATTCGCTGCATATATTTTAAGCATCTGTCTGTGATATTTTTTATTCTTTGCTTTTTGTCTTTGTGTATTTATGATCACCCTCTAAAAACTCTCTTATTAATTGCAACAATTTTTAAATTTATTCAGTAACAATTTACATTGCGTTCGAAATAATCAGCATGTAACAGTAGGAATAATAATAATAATAGTATACAATTAATTAACAAGAATAAAAGATTGATTTCGATTCAAACTAGAATAACAAGTAAAATTAATCAAATTAAAATAATATAAAACACCGTTCATACATAATTAAAAATAATAATGTCAATAAAATATTAGCAATTTAAAACGAAAACAATAATTAAAAATAACAATGTCAATAAATTAATAGAAATTTAAAACGAAAGCAATGGTCATCTATTAACATAATCATCATCATATTCCTCTTCTTGTCCCATGTTACTTACTTGGGGTCTGCGCAGCACATTTTCTTCTTCCATTCCGTCCTATCGAGGGTCTACGTTATCACTGACTTCCTTTTTTTCATATCTGTCCTCACGGAATACATTTCCTTGGTCTTCCTTTCTATCTTTCCGTACTCCAACTCTTTTGGTAACATGCGTTTCATCCCTCCTCATTGTAATTATAACCATGCTAGAACAAACGATTCCCTTTCAACTTTTCTGTCCACATAATATTCAACAGAACCTATCCTGTGAAACAGTTTTTTTTTCTTAATGGCTTTAATTTTATATTTAACTTACTTGTCAGGTAACACTCAGAGATTCAATATCAAGATTCATGGCGTACGTCCATACCTCAGTCAACACGATGTCTAAAGCCTACCTAGCCAATGAGAGGCGATACAACTACACGACACCCAAGAGTTACCTCGAACAGATCAGCTTGTATGCTAAGCTGGTCAATAACAAGACTGATGAACTTCGGGCTAAGATTGTTAGGTATGGCGAAAAATTATACATAGTACTAATCAGATATTGATTTCATACAAAATCTGTTGTTTAGAACTGAAATGACACACACGTTTGTTTATCTTAACAATGCAATTATTAATACAAGCTTGTTTAAAAAATATATATGAAACCATGTTTTTCCCATAAAATAATAACTAATGCTTATAATGGTTTCCTTTCTGGGATTGATACCTCTTTCTGAAAGAAGAAGTCGTCAGTTTTCTAAAATGTGGGACCAGTCGTTGATTGATTTTGCAAATCTTTACAATGTTTGTTCTCTTTGTTTTTGAAAGCATAATTCATATTATTTTTCATTTTGTAGGCTCGAGAATGGTCTAGAAAAGCTTCGTTGCACATCTTGCCAAGTGGACGCGTTGAAAGAGAAGTTAGCAGTACAAGAGATAGAATTACAACAGAAGAATGAGGCGGCCGACAAACTTATTGAAATGGTCGGCGTTGAGACTGCTAAAGTACAGAGCGAGAAGGCACTTGGTAAGAACTTTTTCACATGTTAACTAGTAACTTTACACCCAAATGGCTTATACTTAACAATATAGGAAAACAGATTCAGTTTTGTATAAAGCGTACGCCTCTACAGTGTGAATAGTAAAGCTTAAATCATAGTCTTTAAACTGGAGATAACAATCATATCATTCACATAAGTTAACAAAAACTTCAACTTACCACTAATATTTTAGCGGATGAGGAGGAAGAAAAAGTAGCAGTAATAGCCGAAGAAGTATCAAAGAAACAGAAAGATTGTGAAGAAGACTTGATCAAAGCCGAACCAGCTTTGGTAGCGGCCCAAGAAGCGCTGAATACTCTAAACAAAGCTAACCTTACTGAGTTGAAGTCTTTCGGTTCTCCTCCGGGAGCTGTGACCAATGTCACTGCAGCTGTAATGGTCTTGATGGCACCAAATGGAAAAATACCAAAGGATAGAAGCTGGAAAGCGGCTAAGGTTAGATCTTATTTATATTTGAATTAAGCAGATTATCGAATGATCCCTCTGCTTCCGTATTTGAGTAAAATAACTGGTGTCATTTGGGAAAAATGATGTATGAAATATCTTTCGGCAGGTGGTCATGGCAAAAGTAGACGTGTTCCTTGAGTGTCTTATAAACTACGACAAAGAAAATATTCACCCTGATGTCATCAAAGCTATTCAGCCTTACTTGAAGGATGCTGAATTTGAGCCTGGTAAGTTGAAAGTTGATCATAGGTACTTAGAATTTGAATTTATAATCTGCTAAATAAAACATTTCTATAGAGAATTTGTATTTAGAATCTGCTTAATAAAATTTTTCTATAGAGAATTTGAATTTAGGATCTGCTATACAGTTATTAATAAACAGCGTCGCACTTTTTAAAAATAATTTTACTAATTGCCAGCTCGGTTTGAACGATCAAAATTGTACTTTATTTCTAGAGTTCATAAGATCAAAATCGGGTGCAGCTGCTGGTCTCTGTGCTTGGGTGATCAATATCATAAAGTTCTACGAAGTATTCTGCGATGTTGAGCCCAAAAGAAAGGCTTTGCAAGCCGCTAATGCAGAATTAGCTGCTGCTACTGAAAAATTGAAGTCTATCAAATTGAAAGTAGCTGTAAGTAATCGTAAAGTTTCACTGACATTGAATAAAATGGTCCTTGGTCCTTAGATACGCATTGCTTACATCTAATGTAATTATCTAATTTAAATCCGCAATAATTTTTACACGAACTACTAAGTTAAAATTGCGAGTTTGTCAAGTCGGAAGAACGACGCCATTAAGAGTTATCGATTTTACAGTATGAAGTTCTAAAATTGATATATAAATACTTTGATGCCTATCTCGATAATACTTTTTCAATATAAGACTACCTTTACTGATTAAATATTATTTATTCATAATAATAAGTAATTAATTGTTCACGATAAAATATCAGTGATTTGTGTTCGTTTTGAGTTTTGTGTTTCATCAGTTTTCTCGAAGTGCTTTAGGCCTCTGCCTCGAATTTTGCGGGCAGTGGGGCGGCGGCGGCGGTGGCGCGGGAGCTGCAGGATCAAATGCGTAAAATCAAATGTACCGGCCCTCGAAAACAGCGGCGCGGGAGCGGGCAACGAGAGGTGACCGCCACTCTAGTCAAGCGGTGACTGCCCGCGCGTCTGCATTGCAGTGTTGTGCAATTTATTTTTGTGACGTGTTAAAATGTCCTTGGCAATTTAGAGATATACCTTTATATCGTTTTGTGTTAATACCAGACTCTAAATCGCCCTTGATAGCTTTAAGAATATAGTCAAAAGTTTCTACACTCATTCTGGTGTAGTCGTAGAATTTCTCAGGACATTAAAGAAAGAAAGAAAGAAAGAAAGAAACTTTATTTGCAAATATGGGTACAGTCATGCTTGATGTCATTTATAGGTTACAATGTTCAGCCATATTTTACCAGCGGCATGCAAATACATTCATTAAAATTTGATTAGAAAATTCAATATAAAACAAAAACATGTCAACCAACAATAATAGCATTAACATTCATTATAATTTGATTAAAAAATTCAATATAAGACAAAAACATGTCAACTAACAAAAATAGCATTAGTGGCCAAGACTATAAAAATTACAATGCACAATTTAATTCATAATGTCATAATCCTGATTCACAATGTCATAATTTCATAATTTAATTCATAATGTCATAATTTCATAATTTAATTCATAATGTCATAATTTCATAATTTAATTCAAAATGTCATAATTTAATTCATAAATAAATAAGTTACAATTATAATCAAATCAATATTTTCTCTGCTAGAAAATCAGTCACACTATAATATGCCTTATTATTCAAGAATTTTCGCAGTGTTTTTTTGAACAGTGTAAGTGGTAACTCTTTCCAGCTCTTGGGGATTTTATTAAATATGACCGGTGCCATGCAGTAGACACCCTTGCGCATTAGTGCAGTATTAGACGACTGGTGACATAATTGACTATTATCACGCCTGTTTCTTGGAAATGCATCAGCTATACGCTTAAAACGACTTTTGTTTGTTTTTACAAATATAGCCACTTCCAATATATACAAACAAGGCAGTGTTAAAATTTTATATTTTTTAAAATAGGGCAAACAGCTATCCGTACTTTTAAGATTGAACATTGCCCGTATGCAGCATTTCTGTGCCTTAAATGCACTTACTTTATCGGTTGAATTGCCCCAGAAAATGACTCCATAACGTAGGTGTGATTCTGCTATGCCATAATACGCAGTCAGCAATGCATCCGTATTTATAGTGTAGGATAGATTATGTAAGGCGTATGCAGATTTACTTAGTTTTTTGCACAGATTATGTATATGTGATTTCCAGTTGAGTTGGCTGTCAATCGTAACACCTAAGAATTTTGTAGTTTCAACGTCTTCTACAACAACGTTATTACAACTTACAGTTAGGTTCATACTAGGCATACGTTGTCTAAAGTGTATAACTTTTGTTTTGCATAAATTTATTTTTAAATTGTTCTCTTCCAACCAGTTTACAACTAGTTTTAAAGATGCATTAATGTCATTTTCATATGTCTCTGCATGTTTACAGGGTATTATTACTGTGCTGTCATCGGCAAAAAGAGTCATAGGTTGTTCGATACTTTTAGGTAGGTCATTAATATACAATATAAACAAAAACGGCCCCAAGACGCTCCCTTGTGGTACACCGTATAAAACTTCTCGCTCTGTCGAATGATATATTTCTTCAATATTATTAGCTAAGTTAATCTGGTTAATTTCTGTTACTTGTTTTCTTTTTCTTAGGTAGGATTCAATTAGTTTAAGAACGTTGCCTCTAATGCCGTATATTTCAAGTTTTTTTAGAAGAGTTGTGTAATGTACGTGGTCAAAGGCCTTGGTCATATCACAGAATATGCCACAGATAGGTTTACGTTTATCAACATTATTAATTATTTGATGTATTGAGTCATATATAGCCATATTAATCGTCATTTGTGGTCTAAATCCCTTTTGTTCGTCAGATAGAATAATATTTTTGTCAATAAATGAATATAATTCCTTATATATGTATTTTTCGAAAATTTTTGAAATTACTGGTATCAGCGAAATAGGACGGTAATTTTCTATTAATTCTTTATCTTTGTCTTTTTTAAGCAACGGCTTTACTATTGATGTTTTTAACGCATCAGGGTAAATGCCTGCACCAATACTTAAATTGATAATATGGCTTAGGTGAGTACAGATTTCATACGATACATACTTCAATACCTTTGTACAAATTCCATCATATCCCACGCTATTTGTATTGTTTAACGACATTATAATCTTTTGTATGTCTAAAGGTACGCTCGGTGCCATAAACATAGATTTACAATTGGAGTTTATTTTACAAAATTTAGGGGAGTAGGTGCTATCTAATTTTGGTTGAATATTGTCTATAAAGTAGTTGTTAAAAGTCTCTGCGATTCTCTTGGGACCTGTCAGAACCTCATTTTTTATACGAATTTTATTAATATTATGCTTGGGCAAGTTATGCTTTGTGCGGTTAATGATTTGCCAAGTAGTTTTAGATTTGTTTTTAGATGTTAGTATTTTATTATTGTTCTGTGCTTTTTGTGTTAAAAGTATAATTTTCTTATGTAAACGGGAATATTTATGAAATTTGAATTTATTAATGTTATTTTTATTTAGTCTAAATTGCCACAAAAGTTTTCGCTTCTTGCGACTGCATAATTTTATTCCTCTAGACAACCACTTAGGTCTTTTTATTATTTCTGTTTTTATTAATCTTGTAGGGAAACATAAATCGTAGATTAATTTGAATAATTCATAGAATTTATTATATGCCACATTTGGATCATCAGTCTCGTAGATTTCAGAGAATGAGAGACCTTTTAAATAGCTTTTAAACTTTACAAGATTTTCTACACTATAATCTCTTTTTGTCGTGAGCCAATATTTGATGGAATATCTTCTCTGTACTGGACAATGAAATAGCTGTGCCGTATGATCGGATAATGCCAATTCGATAACGTCAGTCTTACATGACTTACCAAAATTATGCGCAAAGTTATCTATACATGACATGCTGGACAAACGAGTTGGTTGATTTAATGCTAGCTTCATATTGTATCTCATTAATAAACACTCAAACGCGATAGTGTGACTATTTTTTTTAAGCATGTCTATGTTGAAGTCGCCACAAATTACAATGTTCTTACTGTGCCATGAGCGAGATATTTCACGCAAAAGTATTTCGAGCTTATCCATGCAACAATTTAGATTATTGACGTTTGGCACTCTGTAAATACATACAACAATTATCTTGTAGTCCGTAAGCTCTATTGCACAACATTCAAATATGCCTGGAGATGACAAGTTTGTTATTTTAGGCAATTCCTTCCATTGAATACCGTTTTTCACTAGAATACAAGCCCCTCCTCGCTTTTGCTCTTTTCTACAGAAACAACTAGCTAAACAGTAATTCGGTATATACAATTGATTTTGGAATCCATCTTTCATAAAATGTTCCGTAATACAAACAATATCTACATTCACGTTTTTTTCAGACAACTCGTCCAAACATACTACCAGATTATTCGATTTATTCAATAAGCCGGCAATATTTTGATGCATAATTTTTACGTATTTATTGGAGAAAAAACAGTTCATTTTTTTGTCCACTAACACCGGAGGAAAGTTTAGGTACATAAATTTCATATTCATCAATAATTTCTTTTATCATTACATTTAAATTAAAAAATTGTCATTGTCTCTGTTCTTCATAGTTTCGATAAAACTCGCCTTTTCTTTTCCTTGCCCTATAGTAGGGATTCACATCTTCTTTTGCCCACAATAAATCGAGCGTAAGGAATACATTTGAATAAAAAATATGTTGTCGCCGTTGTTCATACATTTCGTTCGCGAATAAAAACAAAAATCTCGACGTCACAACCACGAACACAACACTACGCCGCTTGATGCCGCTATATTACCGCGCGATCTGCCCGCTGGTTTCGAGAACGGGTCTGCGTTGCCCGCCCTGCTCTAGCGCCGCCGTCGTCGCCGCCCCGCTGCCCGCATGATTCGAGGCAGAGGCCTTAAACCGAACCTAATGAAGTTCAAGTACCTAACTCCATAAGCCAGTTATGATATTATATTTTTCCTAAAATAGTCCCTAGAAGAGAAACTGGCAGCACTCACAGCAGATTTCGAGAAGGCGACTTCAGAGAAGATGAAGTGTCAGAAGGAAGCAGATGCTACTAACGCAACCATCCAACTTGCTAACAGACTTGTTAACGGACTTGCCAGTGAAAACGTCAGATGGGCTGAAGCTGTTTCTGAGTAATTTACTATATAACCTTTTTCTTAGAATATAAAATACCAAGATGTTGCAGATAAAGAACAGTAAAAACGGGACATATAACTTACATAAGGATTTATTTTAGAGATATCACAAGTATTTTTTACGTTTTAACCAGTGTTTTATGTGATTTAAAAAAAAATGCTTGCCATGTTCATGAAAATACCAAAATCGTTATATGTTTGCCTATAATATTTGAGGAGTTTCCTTGATTTCCATGGGATTTCATCATCAGGTTCTGACTTGTTGACAATGGAACCACCTCAAAAGTATAACATTTCAAATAAAAAATCAATTTTGGAAACACGTCTTTAAATGACGGAGTTATACATAGAACATACACAAAAATAAAACGAATTTAGAATCTCCACCTTTTTGGGAAATCGGTTAAAAAAACACTCCTAGAAGTATCTTTTATAAATAAATAAATAAATATTACTTTTGGGTGTAAATTAAAATAGGTTCCTAGATTTGTGATGCTAATTTAAATGTAAATGTATTGGCCAAGTTTTCGGTTGATATTTATTGCTTATTGACTATAAAATTAAAAGGTTTTTATAAGGCATATCTAATAATGATTTTGTTTATCCAGTCTAATGCAGCAGGGCACAACAATGCCAGGAGACGTACTACTGGTGTGTGCGTTCATATCCTACGTGGGATGCTTCACTAAACAGTTCAGATTGGACCTGATGCATAAGAACTGGCTTGTCTTCTTGAAGACTTTAGAGGTGAGACCGTGACAGGAAGAATGACTTGCAACAAAAATATGTTTACGCTCTTGTGATAAGTTTTATGTTTTTTTTTAAACTCCGAAGCAATTATCGTTAAAATTAAAGCAGTTGTGAGTGTCAGTTGCTCCATTACTTTGTTTTAATATTCGTTATGTTGTTATTTTAAAGGAACTTCAACGAGTACTCAACATCCATATATATCTTTAAACTTATGCTACAAAATATATAAATACTGATGTGATTTTCGATTTATATTTTAGCCACCCATACCAATAACAGAGGGCCTGGATCCTCTCACGATGCTGACTGATGACACGACAATAGCGATGTGGCAGAATGAAGGTCTACCTTCAGATCGCATGAGTACTGAGAATGCTACCATACTATCTAATTCTGATCGGTGGCCACTCATGATTGACCCTCAGGTCAGAAATAAGTCAGATTCGTGTGTAGGTTATTATGCAGACAATAAACGTTTAACTTTTAAGAAAACTTGTGCTTTTCAGTTACAAGGTGTGAAATGGATTAAACAAAAGTACGGAGACAAATTACGAGTGATTAGATTAGGGCAAAGAGGATACTTGGATACGATAGAAAAAGCGATCATAAAGGGAGAAACTGTACTATTTGAAAACATTGGTGAAACTGTGGATCCTGTACTAGATCCATTACTTGGGAGGACTTTGATAAAGAAGGGAAGGTAAGATTTGAAACTATTTTACTAAGGAAATACGCAATTAAAACTCTGATTCCCCAAGAAGTAGAGCCATCGTAGCCAATCGCATGGAGCCGGCCCATATCCAGCAATCGATTAATTGAAATGATAATGAAGTTAATATTAGTAATCTAAGTTCATGATATATTGTTTATTCCAAAACTTTCAGAGCAATCAAAATGGGTGACAAAGAAGTAGAATACAGTCCAAACTTCCGACTGATCCTACACACAAAGTTAGCAAACCCACATTACAAACCAGAGATGCAAGCACAAACAACTCTAGTCAACTTCACGGTAACCCGCGATGGTCTTGAAGACCAACTCTTAGCTGAAGTGGTGAAAGCAGAAAGACCAGATCTTGAAGATTTGAAAGCAGAGTTGACTAAACAGCAGAATCAGTTTAAGATTCAGCTGAAATCGCTTGAAGATGATTTGCTCTCGCGTTTGTCTTCGGCCGGTGATGATATACTTGGGGATACGGCTTTGGTAGAGAATTTGGAGACTACGAAAAGGACTGCTGCTGATATTGAGAAAAAGGTTAGATGAAACCTAATTAAATCTTTATGGTAATTTTAGATACAATTTTGCTGTAAATAGTATTATAAAAATCGACGTCCAAAATCTAAAAAAATAATATAATTTTGTCGCTATTCGAGCTATCGGTTCATATTCAGTATCATGGTACATTTGCTGTGCTAATCTCCTTTTGGAATAAGAAATAGTTGAAAACCTCTTATTTTAACAATGAAAATTTGCCACTTAACGCATTTTTTTGAATTACTTGGTTTTCAACGAAACAACTTTTTTGTTTTAGGTAGCCGAAGCAAAAATAACTTCAAAAGAGATTGACGTAGCTCGTGAATTCTACAGACCGGCTTCAGCCAGAGCATCCTTGTTATACTTCATCCTAAACGATCTCAACACCATTAATCCTATATACCAGTTCTCTTTGAAGGTAATTTTTGACATTCTTTTATTTAAGTATTTCTTATTCTTTTCCCATCTTTACAATTTCTCATTGTGTTTTCTTGGTTCTCTAGTAGTCTAGTGTCATTTAGTAATTTCTTTTGGTCTTCAAGTAATAATTTCTAATGCCTATGAATTTAGGAACACTAGAGACTTCTTCTTCTTTACGTCTACATTAACCGTCAACTTAGTAGTCACCAATTTCGTCTTTCTTACTATCATTCCAAACTTTCATAACAAAATCACCATTACAAAGATAAATAACTTCTTATATTTTAGGATGATGCTCATATCAATAGACTATTTCCAGGCATTCAGCGTAGTATTTCAAAAGGCGATATCTCGCGCGGAGCCAGCGGAGGGACTCGGGCCTCGAATCAAGAACCTCATTGACTGCATCAGTTTCTCTGTGTACCAGTATACCTCCAGGGGACTGTTCGAGTGTGATAAACTTATATTTGCGTCGCAGATGACCTTTCAGGTAAGCAGAGTGTGTTTTTCTCTCGTTCACGGATTTCTGGCTCTTCTATAGTCTCCATTAGTGAGGACAAAGAATCTGGCGAGATATGCTGGAACTGTGTCTATAGTGTAAAATAAACAATTTTTCTTTATTTCGGTGTTATTGCCAAAATGGCTTGATTTTGAAATATTTCATTGCAACACAGTCTTATTACAAGACTATGACCATCATGATACATTTCAGAAGTTCACAACTTGATGATTTTTACCTACATACATCCTCATTTTAACGGATGTTATTTCACACCATCTTGCCTAATCTATAATGCCCCTATAGATTAGGCAAGATGGTGTGCTTCTGTATCTGTGATCAGACAATCTCAGGCCAGTAATTAAACCTTTTCAATATCAAAATCCACTCGACTAACTAGTTTGCCTACTTTTAGGTGCTTCTTATGAGCGAAGAGGTATCATCAGTGGAATTAGACTTCTTCCTCCGCTTCCCCATCAAGCCTCATGTGACAAGCCCAGTGGACTTCCTGTCCAACCAGAGCTGGGGAGGCATCTGTTCTCTAGCTGGTAAGGAAGAGTTCAGGAACTTGGACAGAGATATAGAGACATCGCCTAAAAGATGGAAGAAGATTGTGGAAGTGGAGTGTCCTGAAAGGGAGAAGTTTCCTCAGGTATGCTGTGTAATTTCAGATGTCTCATTGATCATTTACAATGTCCAAAACGATCTATTGGAATTTTTGAGTAAGCTAGTGGTTAGGTGTGATGTCATAAATGATTTGATAGAGCCACGGAAGATTTGTTATTCAAATATTGGTACTTTTCCTTTTGTTGATAAATTTGCAATTTTCAGGAATGGAAAAATAAACCAGCTCTACAAAGACTTTGTATGTTAAGAGCCTTAAGACCGGACAGAATGACGTATGCAGTAGCGTAAGTATAAACAAAACATTTCCGCTTCAAAGCAGCAAAACAATAATGCACACATTTATTCGAAAATTTGGATGCCTGGTATATTTATAACACACATTCAAAACTGGGGATCCTGCCGTTTTGCCGAAAAGATTTTGACAAAATTTCATTACCCAAACAAATTTTAGCAACCGTTTTTAAACCATTGCAATATTTCGAATGATTTTAGTACGCATATTTTTATTTGGTCAAATTTTTACTTGGCAAAATATTACCAAGTATAATATCAATATGGCATTTGGTCTTTAATCAAATGATTTATGACAGCAAACAATCTTCAGACAATAAACGTTTGGTGAAATGATTTGTTAAGACAAAAAATATTAAGGCCAAAATAAGATTTTTTTGGAATTATATAATTAAAAATGCAATTTTATTTTAATATAATCATTTGTTTAATGCAAAATATTTTTACATTACAATTTTAATTTTTTTTCAATGGACATTAGCAATTTTATTTCGGAGTATTTAGACTTGTGTTACAGAAATTTATGATTACTTGATACTAGTTTATTTATGCAAGTAGTTAGAGATTTATTTGTAAAAACAAAGGTGTAAATATGTACATACTTAAACACTAAACAAAAGTAAACTATACAAAAAAAAAATATACCTAACTACTTACACTATATACAAAAGAAAAGTACACTTAGGCGTCGAAGTACTCCTCCACATCGCTGTCATCCGGGAACGTGCCCAGAAGACTGGCAGCATTGCCACGTTGAATGGCAATGCTGATTCTTTGCGCAAAGAAAGAGCCAGCCCTCTGGTCACGCACAGTGTCGATCAGTCGGCGTGAGATCTCCTTAAAAAGGAGACGTGCACTCGGGCCCCATGACCCAAGCGTTTCGACCCCAAACGGCTCAAAACTGTAATTACCAATTAGGTTACAGTATTTGCGCCGCTTGAGGGCCTCAGCAGCCGCAGCAGCAGCGCCAGCACAGCCCGCCGAACTAGGAACATGAGATGGCGCAAGGGTGTCGACACAGGTTGCGTCCCACACCAGAGGCCTACCCACCTTCCACGGCACCAATGTCATGCCATCTGGTCTCTTCCCATCGTCACGCACCAAGCCGCTAGGATCTAATACAGCTGGTACGCTGGCGGTGATAAGGGCCCGACGTATAATGTCATTGATGCTGGCGTGCCGTGCTATGCGTCCTGCGCTCTTGCAGCAAGACAGGCCATGGTGCCTAAGGCTGCCGACAGCTTCACCACAATGGCACCGATGCGGAGCAACACAAGGTGCGCCTAAGCGTAGACAGGTCGCTAGCCGAAACGAAGAGTGTGAAATCCATCATAGTGCCTATGGTGGATGACGGGAGTGCTTGAAGCCACAAACCCGACTCCCATTCCCCCACAGCCAGCAGACGCGCACGCTCAGCAGTACTAGACGATGTATTTATAAGGTTATTCTGTATAATACTGCAGAGCGGCACATCCCATCGTCTCTGGGAGGACAGGTTGTCGGACAGATCCGTATTGGGACTAGCCATTTTCCAAGCTTTCAACGCATTGGTCAAACACGGTACCTCAAAATCAACCGGTGAGGAAGGTAAGATGTTCCTGGTTAATTTATCAAAAGTAGCTAGAGTAGGTTAATTATTAATAAAATGGTTAGGTTAGGTTAAAACTGTGACCTGCTACGCAAGAGCCGAGCGTGCGAAGCGAGCGGTGCCGCGGCAGCGGCCGGCGAGTACCAGGAACGACTACATTAAGTAAAAAATTAAAAAAACAATATAAAAAAAGGAAAAAAGTATAAATATTTGGCTTATTTTATTTTGCGTAAAAACTGTTATTCCAACTGAAATATTTAAAAAAATAAAAAATGTTAAAAGAACTAGTTGGTAAACAAGTTATAGTTTAAACGTTCATTTCCCAAACATTAGGTTTGCGTTACAATTTTTTGTGAATAGGTTTTTTGCTAAGTAATAATTTGGCAAATGAAATTATGCGAAAAATTTTTTGGGAAGTGAAAATTTGACAAATTCCTTTCGGTCAAACAAGGGAGACCCTCAAAACTGATCTATGATACTATGATCCTTATAAAATATATTTCTCTGCCATCTTTAGAGCATACATAGAAGAAAAAATGGGCGCAAAATACGTAGAAAACAGAACACTGGAATTCAGCAAGTCTTTCGAGGAGACCAGTCCAACGACGCCAATATTCTTCATTCTATCCCCTGGTGTGAACCCACTGAAGGATGTGGAGGCTTTGGGCAAGATCATGGGATACACTGCTGATAATGGGAACTTCCATAATGTGTCCCTGGGTCAGGGCCAGGAGATTGTAGCTGAACAGGCTATGGATGAAGGCCTACAGAAGGGACACTGGGTGGTGTTGCAGGTATGAGAAATTGAATATCTGATTATTATTAGTTTTTTTTTGGTTTGTAAATTTTTTTGATTAATTCCCTAAGATAACGACGGTGTTTAGAACAAATGCCATCTAGTAATCTAATTTATACCATAAAAGCTGAAGTATATTATAGGGTAGGCTATGGGAGAGCCCAACAGAAGGACAACATAGGTTGAAAAAAGAACTGAAGTATGCTATAAGAAATGATGACCGAAGCTGACTTTTGTTCTGTCCTGGAAATAACGTTTTTCGGCTAAATGTTGATAATTTAGATCATCAACAGTATACACAGCAGTCCAATCCTGGACATAGGACGCTTCGATCTCACTCCATTTATATCGATTCTTGGCAACTCAAACCCTTTTTATTTTTTTTATTGATAGGCTCGCTGTAAACCACTATTTCACCTGATTGTGATAAAATATTACTACAGCTTACTACAACTATTCCAGAATATTCACTTAGTAAAGAAATGGCTCCCAAGCCTAGAGAAGAAAATGGAGAGCTTCGCCACCGGGTGCCACGAGAACTTCCGACTGTTCATGTCTGCTGAACCCGCGGCCACAGCTGCGGCGCACATCATACCGCAGGGCATCCTGGAGTCCAGCATCAAGATTACTAATGAACCTCCTACTGGAATGCAGGTAGATTTTTAAGACAGTTGAAGAATAATCATGAAGTGATGGAATCCAAGTGAAATTTTTAAAGAATTACAATTATACGGAGACAAGATTGGTCAATGGTCATTGTTTTCCCACTCAAACGTTACGTCTTTAAAGACTTCCAAAACTGGTTTTAGACCAGCTTCCGGACAAGCAACTTTTATCCGAGTATACATGTATATAGTAACCGCCGAATATCAAATAGTAGTTTGCAGTACAACTTGTGCTATTTAGGAATATTATAAGCATATATTTTTAACATATTTTGTTTGAACAGGCAAACATACACAAAGCTCTAGACAACTTCAACCAAGAAACGCTAGAGATGTGTGGTAAGGAGGCTGAGTTCAAAGCTATATTGTTTGCACTATGCTACTTCCACGCTGTGGTTGCTGAGAGACGCAAATTCGGACCTCAGGGATGGAACAAGATTTATCCATTTAATGTCGGTTAGTATAAAGATCTTATTCTTCTGTTATATTTTTCTTTAAAGGGTCTTGCTTTCTTTTATGTGTTTGTTTTTCTTTGTCAGCTATGAATAAATACTCTTTTCTTTTTTGTATGCTCTATATTTTTGCGTTTCGGTACCTTTGTTATCATTTGATCTTTAATGTTGTTTGGATCAATTGCTTTATACTTTGCTGTTTTGTGTAATCTAAACAGATTTGATTCTTTGATCCATGGGATATCTTTTGAACGACTATTTCTTTGCAATTTCTCAAACGTTATTTTATAAGACTTTCCATTTCAGGTGATTTAACCATAAGCGTGTTCGTCTTATACAATTACCTGGAAGCGAATGCAAGAGTGCCGTGGGAAGATCTGAGGTATCTGTTTGGAGAGATTATGTACGGAGGACATATCACAGATGATTGGGATAGGCGGCTCTGCAACGCGTACTTAGAAGAGTTGATGCAGCCTGATCTTGTAAGTTGATTCAATTATACTTTTTTGTGTTTAAATGATCTGTTGAGACATGTATAGGCTGTAGTTTCTTGTAGCCTATAGTAACTTTTCAGTTAACAGGGAACACTGGTACAATAAGGATGGAAAGATTGAAGAGGATGTGGAAAGGAGAGTGAATGTAGGGAATAAAGTGAATGGTGCTATGCATGCAGTTGTGACCAACAAGACGATCTCTCCGGAAGCTCGACTCGCCGTTCACAACAGCGTGCTGGTGCCTACACTTATGTATGGAAGTGAAGGCTGGGTATGGCAAAAAAGACATGAAAGTAGGATTAATGCAGTAGAAATGCGCTCCTTGCGGAGTATGTGTGGTGTAACTTTAACTGATAGATTGAGGAATGAGGTAATAAGACAACGTTGTGGTTTAAAAGAAGATGTAGTGACTAAAATTGAAAAGGGTATGTTAAGATGGTTTGGCCATGTTGAGAGGATGAATGAAAGTTGACTTACGAAAGGTATTTACAAGGCAGACGTGAATGGAAACGCCGGGAGGGGACGCCCTAGAAAGACATACATAGACCTTATAGGTGATGTTCTTCAGAAAGGCCAAGTGCGCAGTACCCATAACCGGCGTGTGTGTATGACTAGATGTATGAATGTGTGTGAAGCAAAAGAAGTATGTAAGGATCGTAGCAGGTGGCGTTCTGTAGTTTCTGACTACCCCCATGGGAAAAAGGCGTGAGTTTATGTATGTATGTACTGGTACAATAAAACCAAACGGTGTGTATTTTCCACTTCTAAAATAAAAAAAAACAGACGTACGAGACTCTAGGGGTTCAGGTTCACTTTCTTGTAAATGTTAAACTCCCTTTAGGTAGGGAAGGACAATGATAATATTTATCGAAAGTATAATTACAGATACACGACTGAATTCACACTGAGACTTTGAGAGCCCTTTACAATTAGGAGATCCAAAAGTGTTTTTCCTAACTAAAATCTCATATCCAGGTTGACGGTGAACTCCAGCTAGCTCCAGGTTTCCCCGCACCTCCCAACACAGACTACGTCGGCTACCATCAGTACATAGAAGATGCCATGCCAGCTGAGTCACCTTACCTCTACGGCTTACACCCTAACGCTGAGATTGGCTTCCTCACCACAACTTCTGAGAATCTGTTCAGGACTATCTTTGAGATGCAACCGAGAGATGCTCAGGCTTCTGGAGCTGCTACTGTGACAAGGGAGGATAAGGTTTGTTAGATAGAACTTATTTTTTTTTTAGATTTAACTTATTGTATATCAAAAACTTCAATTTTACACTATGTTTTATAGAATTTCATATATTTGCAAAAAAAAACGCAACAGTAGAAAAGTAAGGTTACCTAGTTGGGTCTCAAATCTGGGGATTTGATTTTTCAAGTTCCTATATGAGATAGTACACACCAAAACTGGCTGGCCAAGCTTGGTACAAAAAAAACATTCAAATGAACTGAGAACCTCTTCCTTTTCTTGAAGTCGGTTAAAACTGGTTTAAGATCTATACTTACTCAACAGAACCTTAGTGGAACAGGGATGTTAATAATAATAACACTTTATTCGTCAGGTAAAGCAAATGCTGGACGAAATCATAGAGAAGTTGCCCGAAGAGTTTAATATGACAGAAATTATGGGCAAGGTTGAGGAGAGGACGCCGTATGTCATAGTGGCATTCCAGGAATGTGAGCGGATGAACTATCTTACTGGTGAGATGAAGAGGTCCCTGAGGGAACTGGACTTGGGGCTAAAGGTAATGTTATTGCAAAATATAAGTTTATAAATCTAATATATGTTTCATCTGAAACAATAATTGTAACTTCTGTATTTCAGGGTGAATTGACAATCACATCAGATATGGAAGATTTAGAAAATGCATTGTTTTTGGACCAAGTAAGTAAGCGACAAGAAATATTTAGTCATATTGGAAGCTATCACAATTTCATTTTAAATTTGACAGCTTTCCGGACCATGGGATTAACTATATTTGCTGTTGAAAACGTCTCATTTGTACAACTTTGTTGCACAGGTACCAGCAATTTGGTCCAGCCGTGCCTATCCTTCATTGCTTGGTCTATCCGCTTGGTTCGTGGACCTTACGCTGAGATTACGAGAGCTTGAAACTTGGGCTACAGATTTTGTCGTAAGAATATATTCTATAAAATTACAAGTTTTGGATCAATCGTCAACTTTTTTCCGTTATTGTTGCAGGTATATTTTATCTTTTCAAACTTAAAAATTCTTTTGTTTTTTTTTTAAAAGTCGCGCTTAAATTTTTGTGTTGATATTGTAAAAACGAAAATGAAAAACCATTTCAATTTACTTTCAAATATGTACTTCTTTTCAAAGGACTTCTTCTGTGTGATTTAGCTACCAGCCTCAGTATGGCTGGGCGGGTTCTTCAACCCTCAGAGTTTACTGACGGCCATCATGCAGAGCACTGCCAGAAGGTATGAGTTGCCTCTCGACAAGATGTGTCTCCAGTGTGACGTCACTAAGAAGATGAAAGAAGAATTTACGTAAGTACTAGAGGTGCAGCAGTTTCTAATAGGAAGTGGAAGTTTTTCATTATTTAGAACCATACTACAGGATTACGAAACAAATCAACTTACAAAAAATTATGCACTGTTTTATTTACATATTTTCAAATTCAAAAAGTTTTCCATACATTTGAGTATTTGAATTACTTACACCATTTATCTATATGTATTATTTCTAATAATCGATCGGTTCTGTTTAAGCTTAGGGTAATAACAAGGAAACAAGAAACATTTTTGGTATATAAATATTGTCAACATTTCTTCATTGTTTTGTAATTTTCATAGGTACTGGTGAGTAAGGACGCTACATTCATAATAATTGGGAATCTAAGTATTACATTTAAATCGGTTGAAAATGCCTTTGTAGAGTTAACATAAAATTGGCTGAAATGACAGAAAAATCACAAGCATGACATGAAAAGCACACGAGCTAGCTAAGGACTTTCGAAAATTAATTATTTCAGTATTTCTAGGATTAGTACTTCTAGACAGAAGAAACTAATACAAAGATACATTACATCTTATTTCTACTGAATTATACATTTCACCTTCTCCGTAGAAGGTATATTTCTGTATTTAAAGTGAAATGTATATTTTACCTTCTTCTTAGAAGGTGAAATGTATATTTCAGTAGAAATAAGATGTAATGTATCTTCGTTTTAGTTTCTTCTGTCTAGAAGTCCCTAAGATAACTCTTAGTAGAATTTGAACAAGAAGGTGAAATGTATATTTCAGTAGAAATAAGATGTAATGTATTCTTCGTATTAGTTTCTTCTGTCTTTTTACAGACAACGCTTTGCTTAGTTCGATTTATTAATGAATTGATTGTAACTAAATGCTTTTTGTAAATAATGAGGACGAATGTAAAAATCTATGTAGGTAGGTAAGTTCAGAAAATAACACAACTCTTAAATACTATCTAATAATATACGAACGGAATACGAGGTGAGATATATAAGTAGAGAAAACGTAAGGTAGATATTGATGGTAGTAAGATTGTGTACTGTAAATATAATAATAATTTAACTATCCGTATGTTAGTTACGATGTAAGAAATGCTGTAGGTATTATTTAAAACTAGGATATCCATCTCACCATCATTCTTCTGCCATTATTCTTCTAAGCTTGATAATCTTTCCTATTAGGTTAATTTGATATTGTAGGTAACCAACCTCCTTTGAACAGAATGGGTGTCAGCATTGTATCATACGCTTTTATAATTAGAACTGTAAATAAGAAACAAAAGTATTATAATAAAGTATTCTGTAAATACTCAACATGATTTGTACTATGGTCTTTAGCTCCTTTAAAAAACTAGTTGTAATAATAAAGTAATAAGCAAGCACCTCCGGATATGTTGCCCCCTTGGCGCTTCGTCACAAAAGTGCAAGCGACCCTTTACGGGAGCTCATTAATTGAGTGTGCCAGTCACCCCTTGCCATTTTATAGCCACGTAGTTCAACAGTGGTCAGGAAGAGGCCATTAGTCCTCCTATAGTTTCAGGCAATCGACCTACTAAACCTACCAAACCCATAGCCCAATGCATTTTTTCTCCATATTTTGCAATTGTCCTGGACTATCCGGGGATTGCCCTTGGATGCACTTGCGTAGTGCATACAGGGATAATCGTCGGTTGGTGTCACATTTCGTGATACAGGCCTTACAAGGCCTTTGCGAGTTGGCTTCGGCCCCTCGCACGCCTTTCAAAGGACCGGGACCCCAGGGTCCTGAGATTGTCAAAGTCAAAGTAATAATAAAGATTTGACTATAAAAAATAATGATGAAGTCACAGCTATGAGGAAGTCACTGAAGGATATTCATTAAATTGACGGTGAACAGTAAACTTTATGGTATTGGTGTTGGTAAGAGCTTGAAACAACCGGGTTTCGCCGAGTTGTTATTTTGGACACCAATATCATCATAGAGTGATCGTCGAAAAATCGATCTTACAAAACTCATAGCTCTTCGTGAACTCTTCCCTTGATTTTGCAATATCCTGCTTTACTACGAATACAAACTTCCGCCAAACATAAGCTAAAGACCAGAGCACAAATCACCACCACGTCTTACCTTCCCCTCTCTAACGCCATATTTTCTCTAGGATCGCGGATACCAGGTCCGCACCTCGGGACGGAGCCTTCGTACATGGTCTGCTGATGGAGGGGGCTCGGTGGGATCAGCAAGCTGGCATCATTATGGACTCTAAGCTTAAGGATTTGTTTCCACCTATGCCAGTGATTAATGTTCGGGTGAGTGAGAGTCATATCTTTGTAATACATACATACATACATACATAAACTCACGCCTTTTTCCCATGGGGGTAGGCAGAAACTACAGAACGCCACCTGCTACGATCCCTACATACTTCTTTTGCTTCACACACATTCATACATCTAGTCATACACACACGCCGGTTATGGGTACTGCGCACTTGGCCTTTCTGAAGAACATCACCTATAAGGTCTAAATATGTCTTTCTAGGGCGTCCCCTCCCGGCGTTTCCTTTCACGTCTGCCTTGTAAATACCTTTCGTTAATCTCATTTCATTCATCCTCTCAACATGGCCAAACCATCTTAGCATAATCTTTTCATCTTTGTAATAGGTGATTTTCAAAAATTATTATGGTGTTTAGGAGAAACTTACGAAAAGATGCAAACTGATAAAATAACTGGGCGCTGGCAACTTCAGATTCTTGAGTACATCGACCGTCGTGGTTCTTTTTAGGTTTCAAATTAATCTACTAACCACTTTAACGAGGGGCTTCAGCAACTGAAGTATAATATATTAGAAGTCCAATAACACATTACTTTACCCAAGATGCCAAAGTTCATAAGATCTGTTTTTGCGTTTGTCTTCATATCTACCTTATGAACAAAACTTGTATAAAGCCAAATTAAAAAAAAAATAAAAAAACCTCAAAAAACCCGACTTCTTAAAAGGCGAACTAAAAAGACGTAAAGTAAGTCGGAGGCTACATGTTCGCGTGCTGGCTGGCCAAAACCAGATGTAATCATTTTTCGAATTATGTACATTTGAACATATAAGTGTTATATAATGTTGAAATCAGAAACCCTTTATTTTGATACCCCACACGATGAGTTTGGAAGAAAAAAAAATTGGTTGCCCATAATATGGCGTCCAAAAGTCGCCATTTTTTTATTTTCCAGTTTTAATGTAGCCGGTGACACTCGCAGGGTTAAGACGAATCGAATGACGTAAGAATCATCAAAATCGGCCAACGCGTTTGGTCTCTAGAACGCCACATAGGATCAAACCTACATACATACATATATAGACTGATAAACACAGTAAAGACACAGGAAGACACAGACACAGACACACACCCTCCTTCAGCAGTCGGGTAAATAGAAACACAATGATCAGTTTAGAGCAGTCCAACATTAGATTGCCAGATATAGGCCTCTCCAAATGCATGCCATTTAATCGATCACGGACACTCTTATTCTTCTGCTAGTACAGTTACCCTGGAAAGATCGTCACTTCAACTATCCTATAATCTTTACTTATATTTCAGGCCATAACCCAAGACAAGCAAGACCTCCGCAACATGTACGAGTGCCCTGTCTACAAGACTCGCACCCGAGGACCGACGTACGTGTGGACTTTTAACTTGAAGACCAAGGACAAGCCTTCCAAGTGGACGCTAGCTGGAGTTGCTTTACTGTTGCAGACTTAAATTATTTATGTGTAAACAAGAATTTCCATCGTTTAGAGCTATCCAGAAAGCTAATTTTTCTTTTTAAAATTAATATTTATTGCATGACATCGTGGATTTCTAAAACATACCCACCAGTGATTAGAAAACAATTGAAGCAGAATAGAATTAATTAAAAGACCAGCGGCAAATGCGCTTCTGTTTATTGAATTTAAGTAGTCAACACAGCTTGTAAATAATAAATATTTATTTAGAGTCAAGAGAAATAAAGTTATTGAATGTTTGATTTGTTTTATTTTAAGATCACTATTAAATATTAAGGCTCTTTGCAATATAGACTCGTAGCTATCTCAGTCTCAGATCAAATACAAAGTCAAGATGGAACGTTGCAAACAACAAAGTGACGCCGGTTCAAACTATGCCTTGCCGAACAAATACACAATTACACCAATCACGTACAACGCAATTACGCCTTAGCTTGTCATTCAAGCTCACAGATCAAATAATAAAGCTCAACTGACAAGCTAAGGGGTAGTTTAGTTATATGTGTTTGCTTGTAATTTTGTATTTATACGGAAAGGCGTAGTTTTAACTGGCTTCACTTTGTTGTTTATAGTTCCATCTTGACTTTTTATTTGAGCTGAGATCTAAGTACCTTATATTAATCACGTCATCATCCTTTTAACGTTCGGTCTGCTGGGACTCAGGTCTCCACACGATGTTTTACTTCACCGTTTTTAGAGCAGTGGTGATGAAACAATTTACTCAAAGTAGTGTGCCTGCCTTTTTTTTTTTTAACGTGGAGAAATGCTCATGCATACTGCGCTACCACGGGGAGATAGCATGCATAACTGGCAGGACTCTAAGCCACTAAAACTCCACGGTGTCCTCCTGTGCCGCATATGGCGGGAACACGGGTACGCGTTAGCACTCACCGCGAACCCGCCGCGGCTGTCTGTCACCGGACCCTCCTCTGGGGAGTACCCTCCATCACCGGCGCACCAGAACACACTGTGCGCCGTGACCACCCCAGGGACCAAACCAGCACATGGGTGCCAGACGACCCCGTGTATGGCACCCTTGGTCCCCTTGTGACGGGTCAGGGTCAATGGCCCCGCCACCTACCATTTTTCGGCCGCAGGGGATAGGGAGATCGGCCTACGCTATACCGGCACTCCTCCTCCCCTGCGGCCCCACCTTGTCCGCCATCAGACGGTGGCGACCCCGTCTAGGCCGCGGAAGGTAGGGAGAGCGGCGCACCGCAATACCGGCACTCCTCTCCCGCCGCGGCCTCCAACCCTCAGCCGCGATATCGTATGGGTATGGGCGACTCCATACGACATCGCGGCCCGCCTCAGTTACGATGTCACGTAGGCAGCACCGCAACCTACATGTTGGCCGCTACGTCGTCGGCTTATCGGCAAAAGCCCTGACGAGCGGCCCCTCCTCGGGTTCCTCTTCGCTTCACCGTGGGTGACCAAGCCACGGTTACTGAGCCCCCCGCATCGACAATGCGGGAACCCACCGGGGGGCGTAGTGTGCCTGCCTGCGTTCGAACCCACGACCTACGACACTTACGGCACGTCGGGGCCACCACTGCTCGATCCTGAATCACACACATAAAAGCAGTTCACTTGTCAAACGTACTAATCCCAAAGGGATTACCATAACCTCTTAGAGCAAGGTTAGTTTGAGTGTGCTTAGGTGACAGATGTATATGACTTGTATACATTTGTCCCTTTTGTACAGTCGAACTATGATAGTTTTGACATATCAGGGTACGGGGACGGGTGCCTTTATTGATAAAATTTGCGGCTGATCACTACTTAAGAACTACAAGCGATTTACTATAGCAGCTTTCAGCTGCAATGAGTCACAATTTAAATGAACTGATATCATACCCAAAACTAAACTGACCTTTTTACAAACTCACACGCCTAATTCCTAATTTAAATCTACAAAAAAAAATGTGCGAACTTTTTATTCATGAAGATGACGCATCATTAAGAAGATACCATAAACTTGTCTATGGCAGACTTTATAAATGGCCGACGGCGACATTTTTATGATAAACTTGACATTTGCTAGCGACCTTATGACCTTCATTAGACCACGTCATCAATATATTGACCACAATGGATAGAACTTTCACTGATTATATCATTCATCTATGAATATGTTATTATTTTCTCGTCTATAGCTTTCACACTGTTGTATGTTGTTAAATCTTGGTATGCGGATCATATTGCGATATTATGGGGCCTTGATATGGAAACAAAAGAATAGAAAATGTCTAATGAACTGTGAGGCAAAAAATACTATGGTATTTGTAGGCGCAAAATAATAGTTCTGATTTTTACTTCAACTTTCATTTTATTCATTGATGAAAAATATGAAATGTATGGTTAAATTATATTTGCCAGCAAAACTCAAGGTATCTATAACTCAAGGGCGCACGGTTGGCGCAGTGGTTGAGGGATTGACTGCTGCGCTGCGTGTCGCGGGTTCGATTCCCGCACGGAACATATATTTGTATGACCTACAGATAGTTGTTCCGGCTCTGGATGTTGTGTATGTGAGTTTATATGTTTGTAAACGCACCCACGATACAGGAAGAAATTCCTAGTGTGGGGCAACGTTAAAAAAAAAATAACAAAAATTTAAATTTTATCTATATCTAAACTACGACCTCTCTTTTGTCCAGCTTTATTGCATTACTAGCTTCTATTAGCGGCTTCGCCCGTGCGAAAAATGTTTTATCGTCTCAAGGGAACATCATAGCGGGATGAACATTAACCATGTGCTATTCCAGACTATAATCTACCTCTGTGCGAAATTTCAACCAGATCCGTTCAGCCATTCTGGCGAACTTAAGTAAGATTTGGGGTCAGCTGTACCTACTTGTAATTTTTCGATAAACGTCTCTGTGCTGGATAGAGACATCAGTTTGGTGCCGTCAGATCGTTTCTACCGACTGATATCCAGGATAGAGGAGCCCTTCCAAGTTTTTTGTCAATAAAAGATAACGATTACACAAAAAAACGTAAGGCCTGTATCATTATTGCAAGTAACTATCTACATAGTTAATTGGAAAATCTTTAGTTTTGTCCGTCTGCAGGGCTCAGAAAATATCAACATTTGCATCAAAAGCAAAACACGCAGAATCCTCAAACCAAAGCGAGGAATGTGTCAAAAAACTTGTTGTTTCACCCAAAGAACAAAAAAGCTTAGAAGCTTATTCTCATGATGACCTGTGGCCCTGACGGACGGATGACTAATCCTCGTCTCGCAGTTATCACAGGACATTAATATAATATATCGTAAAGTTACGTTATTAATATTTTGATGTCATCAGTTAATTTAACTTTCATGGTCGTTAGTTAATTTGTATTTCGACCAGGAAGTATTTCGGTGGAATATTATGTCATCTAGACCTTTCAGGAAGGTGAATAGAGCTCGAATAGACTTTTGGCAATACATTGTTGTCAAACTTGCATTTTATAGAAAATCAATTATGCTAGTTAAGGCGCAGATGCCCTAAAATGAGAATCACGTTTGAACGGTTAGTCGTAATTGAAAAAAAAAAAATAAGTTACATTCGACAATTTTCTTAAAAATCTGGTCTAAGAAAATTTTGAGTTTTATTCGTATAACATAGTGTAATTAATTAGTAAAGTTATGTCTAAAACGTATAAAAACACGCAATCATCGCAATCAATCGCACCAAAACAGTTGTGCGTATTTTAATGAAATCGACCATCTCAAAGACAATTTAATAATCTACATTTTGTTTTGAGGATTTTTTTTTAAGTTATAGAATGATAAGGATAATTCAAAAAATTACAAAATTTTGGGTCGCGCAGGTGTGAAACGAGTCCGCGTTTTGTTCCCTCAAGGTTGTTGGCGACAGTCGTCGTCTTAAAAAAGCGAAATATAATCGACGATTCATAGCGTTGCAGAAAGTACTGCTGGAACACAGGCCTCATCTCTGACCTAGGGATTATAATGGCGCCAGTTCGTCTATCTAGCTATACCAGTACCTAAACCTAAGACTAGATACGATAAAATACTCTGTTTTAACCTCACAATCATGGACTACTATTCTCACAATTTACGACCAATAAATCAATGATTACTTTAAAAAAAAAAAAACTGACAGTCTTTATGAAAAATAAAGCGATCGATGCTCTTGATCATAATGCCATACACTAATTAGCTATAAATCTATGGTTATGTGACAAACATGATGTAACATATCGATGATCGAACATTGAACCCATGTCGAACTCAAACACCAATCAGGATGTCCTGTGATTTACAACGATGTAAAAATGTTTCTCACATTTCATTGTTCAGATTAAGTTAATTTGTATAGGAGTGGTCGTTTTATATTCCTAAGATTTTTGCTAATGAGACGAGACAGATAACGATGGGAAATCCAAATGCCTTTTTTTTTTGTAAAAACTGTATTTTTTTAACTTTTTTCGATTAGTTGATAAGGTTGATATTGATTACAGTCGAGAGCATTTATGGAGAAATACTTATTTCTTTGAATTTTAGCATATTTATATATTGACTCCACTGATATTCTACTAAGAATTGTTCTCTAAAAACGAAGTAATCTGGACTGAAGTCGTCAGGTTTTGCGAATGAGTTTTCTGCTTTTATCTTTACTTTCATTTTCTCATGTCATTATTTTCAACCAGGCATCTATGTAATAAACAGTAGATACCTTAACGATTAAATCTCTAAAAAAGAATACCTTAGCTGTTTCCCCGTACGTGGCAAGTGGCAAGTGGCAATTATTATTCCAGCTACAATTATAATTATATGATTTACTAGCTGACCCCCGGGGCTTCGCTCCTGTCAACTGGCGTCCCTGCCAACCCTGCCTACCCTACCCTACCTACCTAATAATTTTATATATCATCAATAGTTGTCTCAGCGCATGCCAAAGAATGAATTGTACAGGCAACATTTTGCGACTTTGGTTTACATTATTGCAATTTTCATACGGATCTCGTATTTTTTTTAAATATATTATAGCCTATGTCACTCAGGGATAATGTAGCTTTCTACAGGTGAAAAAAATTTCAATAGCGGTTCAGTAGATCCAGAGATTACCTCCTACAACGTCACAAACTCACAAACTTTACCTCTTCTTAATATTAGTGTGTTTTAAGTTGTTCTCTGTAATTTTTCCTTGTTTTGTAATATTTAACCCCCTACTGGAAAGAGGGGAGAACTTATTTTATTTGTTGTTTGTTGAAAT